>PVLD010037685.1:0-10082 GCA_004027595.1 Dinomys branickii | reverse complement strand
ATATACAGGAGAGCTCACAGTTGTGCTACCGTCTTCTATTGCTTTACTGAAAGGAACAGTTAATGATTACTTGTTTGATCAATATTGCATGTCTCTTTCTGTTTTCCTCAGAAATCACTTTGAAGATATCAATAGTAATACAACAACCATTGTTAATTCCCTACCACTTTGCCTGTAACTCTGTACTGTTTGTACTGTTCTTACGCTGTTTTGTAAATGGATGTCTGTTTGTTAATAGGTTTTCTTTCTTTCTTTTTTTAAATTTAAAAACATGATCTGTTTGCTAGGTGTGATGGTATGCACTGACAATCCCAGGGCTCTAGGAGGCCAAGGCACAAGGATGTCAATTCCACCACAGCCTGGGCAACTGACTGACTTAGCGAGGCCCTATTTCCAAAAAAATAAAATAAACAACGAAAATCTAAAAATTAAAGGGGCTGAAAAATGGTTAATTTTGTCTTCTGTAAATTTCACCTCAGTTGAAAGCAACTAAGAACTAGAAAAAACTCAGTGAACAAAAAAAGTTTTGGAAGGTCAAGCTCAGAGGAAGAACCTGCCTACGCAGCAGGGAGCTATTTCTCCCTAAGTTCCATAAAGAACCCCGGGGCCTGTGTGAGACAAATACAAAGCCATCAGCACGACCTCCTTTCCACCAGACGACACTTTCCAAAGCAAGTGCTGCAGAGCTGCTTGCTCCCTGACTTATGTGTATTGCACTCATATATTCCACGGCTTCCCCAGGCCAAGGGGCTTGGAAATTAACTGGTAAGCAGCTACACAGACTTCCCCGACTCTTTATTTCAAGGCAAAGGAAGGTGACAGACAGACGTGAGCAAACTGCGCCTGTGAAAGCACAGGCTCTATGGGGAGGGACAGCTACTATTTGCAGCTCGTGTGGGCAGGAGCAGAGCAGGCCTCTGGAAACAGCTGTGTCACACAGAATGGGCAAAGGCTCGGGAATGGTGGCCCACCCTGAACCCTGAGTCAAGGCCCAGCTCCGCAGGGAAAGGGGGCTTCACTGAAGCTTGAAAACTCAGAAAGAGGCGTTCAGCTCTGGGCTTTGAATGAGCTGCAGTATTTAGCAAAGCTTTGCCACCTCTGCTCAAAAGAACAACACTACGAGACTGAAAGGCCGGCCCAAGCCAGCCCTGGAGGACTTCCGGCAAGAAGAAGCACTGTCAAAGGCCCTGCTGCAGGGGCCCACCCTCCTCCGGCCTGGAAGGAAGCAGGCTGGGGTACAGACTGTGGGCCCCTGTGTAGACTTCTGCTGCCAGATGCAGAGCTCCACCCACACTCTTTGTCACAAAGAAGGGAGGGAGATGATCTGAAGGTGGAAGTGGCTTTTGTTTGAGTTTCACTGAATCTCGAGAGCCGCTTTTCAAAGCCCGTCCCCTTGCACTGGAAAGTAAAAGCGAAGCGTTTCCTCCCAGCCAGAGAGAGCAGGCTGCGAACAGGACTGAAATGCTGGTTTGTTAAAAGCCGGGTGAATCACTGAGGCATACCTTTTTGTTTTTCCTCTAAAACTGCATGTCTTAAACATAATGAGAGGAAGAAGTCTTGTAATTTATGGAATAGTTACATTGAGCGTGCTATATTCACTCACCATACTCTGCTCAACATTTTCAGTATGCATTTTTGGTTTCTTTATTTTTTTCATGTTTATTTGAGACAGAGTCTCACTATGTAGTCCAGGCTGGCCTTAAACACACTATATAGCCCAGACTAACCTCAAACTCATGCCAGTCCTCCTGCCAAGTGTTGGAATTATAGGGTGCGCCACCATGCCTGCAGGGATTCTTTTAGTACTGATTGTTCAGTCAACAAACACATATTTATTCTTGCCCCATCAGGCATTGTGTTAGGTGTGAGGATACACTGAGAAGCAAAGCACTCAGTCACCTGTCCTTCAGGGAGCAGGTGACACACAGAAGAACACACAGAACTGAGCGCTAAATGGAGGGACATTTTCCATCCCTGAAATTCAAAGTCTCCTTCCCCAGCCCTTATTTTCTGTTCAAAGGTTGAACTTTCTCCCTCCTTAAGTACAGTGAGACCTCTCCCTAGAAACATGGACCCCAATTTTCATCAGAAGAAAATGGTTTAACTAGATATTTGCCAAGGTCAGTATGAGTCCAAGAGATGGAACTAGAACTTGCTTGCAGGGCCTTCTCTGAGTTCTCAGGGGGTCCACTTGAGCTCATAAACAGCTCCTAAAACAATAGCACCTGTAAGTCCTCCAGGACAAAACAACTTATAGGCAACCATTCTCAGAGAAACAACTGCTGTCTGCAAAGACTGAGCCCAGCCAGAAGATGTGAATGACAAACGACACAAAGCCAATTGGATGGGAACAGTACAGGTGTTGCCCAATGACACTCAGTTTCCAAAGCCTTCCTGTGCAACAGCAGCACCTCTTGTCCTACACTGGCAGAAGTCAAAGGAACAATTTTCTCGAACAAAGGGATAGTCTGCCTCAAGTATAAATCTGTGTACAGCCTCCAACACTTAACCCTAACATTCTGCTCTCAGTATTTGCCCTTAGAGGGTCCCCAAAGTTGTAATCAAGTCCCCGTCCTAACCAGGATCACCTCGTTAAACTGCTTCACAAAATTCACAGGTGGTGGGAGCTGAGTGTGATTTAGGAGTTGGGCTGAAAGAACCAGGCCAAAATAGACCTCAGCCAGCTGAATTCAGACCCCAGTGGTATCCAGGTGACAGGTAGCCTCCAACTCAGGGACCTCTGTGGCAGATGGCAAATATTAATCTCGAAGGGCTCAGCCTGCAAGGCTGTTACTTAGCAGCCATGCATAGATGTTGAGGCCTAAACTGACAACAAATTCTCTAAGAAATTACATAATGGAAAGACCACAACTGTGGGTATTATAAAGCAGGGTTCCTGCCATCTTCTACCTCTCTCATACACAGTGTCTTTCAACCACAACATAACGGTAACCCCTTTTCACCTTAGTGTCTCTGACTTTAGTAGTTTGTGAGTAGGTTCCCGGTAACACCTGAGGAATACATCTTCCTCATGTTAATACTTCATTAAAAGATTGAGCTGGGCCTGGTGGCACATGCTTGTAATCCTAGCACTTGGGAGGCTGAAGCAAGAGTTTCACTGCTAGTTCAAGACCGACGTGGGCTGCAAAGTGAGCTCAAGGCCAGCCTGAACTGCATAGCGAGACCCCATCTCAAAAAGGAAAAAAAGAATAAAAATAAATAAATAAGAGACTGAACATTCGGGCTGGAGTGGGGTCAGTACAGCTGCCTGGAAGTTAGATGGTGTGAAGCCACATGAACAAAGGAAGACCATCCCAGTGGACAGCTGATCTTCCTAAATGTAGATTTCAGAATGGCTGGCACAGCTGGGCATAGTGGCATACACCTGCAATTCCAGCAACTGGGAGGCTGAGGCAGGAGGATTGCCACAAGTTTGGGGCCAGCCTGGGATACATAGTGAGTTCTAGTCTACACAGTGAGACCTTGTCTCAAAAAACAAAATGGCTGGGAGAGACTGTAGGGGAGGTCTGAGAAGACTCCCTCCCCCATTTTCAGAACAATTTACGTAGAAAATGAACAATAGAGACATGAAACACAATGTTGTCTTTATGAAGAGCAATCAGTATCTCCTCACTTTTGCTCAAAAGGGAGTGTTTATGTATTGGAATTATTTCGGTGACATGTGCATTGCCAACTGACTGATAGGTCCAACCTGAAAGTGGAAAAGAACATAATATGCCCTTGTCCCTGTCTCTTGGGCATCATCTTCCTCCTCCCTCTCCCCTTTGTTCACTCCCTAATGAAATCCATTCGAAAGAAGCCCTTGCCTTGACTTCCCTCTGCATAAACAACATGCTGTTTGTGGCAGTGTGGATTTAGGGGGGTACAGAAGCAGGGAGCAGGGGCAGATGGAGCACTGGGGACTTTCCTGTGGGACATATCGACAGGGGTTCCAGGCAGCTCGGGCAATGAATCTTCTTGAAGCTGCGTGGCAAGACAGAGGAGTGCTGACTGTCCACACACTGTGCAGACTTCCCTCTCTGCTGAGTTGGTGGCCTGGATTTCTTCCCGGGGCCAACAACTCCATCTTCAGGAGGTGCTCTCCATTCAACTGGGGGAAAACCGTGTGGACGCCCCCCCAGCCTTCTCAGTGTCTCCTCTGCCGGAGGCGTGAAGATGACAGAGATCAAATGGCCATGTGCGTTATCTCTCTGCCCCTCTCGGGAAGGTCCTAGTGAGGGCACCAGGCTCCAAAGGTCACGGGCTCCCTTTGGTAGAATCCAGTGTGACTCCCAGCCACATAGAAACTGTAGGATAAAGTCTGCTGCAGACACAAGGACTAGTGTTAGTGAAACTGAGAGCTTGAAATGGAGCAGGAAAGATTAGCATTTTTAAAGCTAAGCTATTTCTTCAGCTTCCTCCTACCAAGAGGGAAATGTCCACCCCCAGCCCTGGCGCCGCTGGGTTGCGACAGAACCGAACTTTCAGCATTTCCTGGGCCGCTGGTGGCCCAAACCCCAGCTGAATCAACATAGTTGGTTTCCTGGCTTTTATTTGACCCCTCCTGTAAGTTCAATTGCAGCTGCATGCTAGAGGAGGAGGCCATACTCCCAATTTGGCCAAATTGTGGACATACTCATTCTACTATTTGGGGGCTTTTCATATACTCTTGATGGTGGGCAGACAAAAGAATCTAGACAGCTGGGCCCAGCTTCAGGCCTCTGGCTGGTCCCCGGTAACACTGCACAAATGGCAATGGCATGGTGACACGGGCAGAAAGCACAACCGATTCTTACCACTCTGATGCCAGGTCTGCAGCTGGCACAAGCGTCCAATAAAGCCATTTACAGTTCTGCACCCTCACTTCCTCACCAACCCTACAGCCATGCCATCTATTTGTCCCAAGGAGTGACATTAGGTTGAATCTGTAAACAAATCCCATTGTCAACAGTATTCTTCTCAGAAAGACTTCCCGAGATCTGCACTGGGCACATCCAGGGCTGTTTCACCACCCACATGTGGAACAGCACCCTCCCCTCTAGGGGTTCCTAGATCATACACAGCCCTATGTTACACATGGTTTACTTTTTTAAAAATAATATTTCTCACTAATTTTTTTCAGCAAACGTGAATGGAAGATTCTTTTATCCTTTCCTCTGCGATGTCCAGCCAACCGAGGGAAGAGGGCCAAAAATAACATCCGCTGCCAACATCTGCGAAAGCTCAGTTCAGCCCAGGCTGGAATTTGAACCCTGTAGAAGAACCGGCCTGCATATTGTGCTTTGTGTGAGGAACCAAGACTAGGAGAGGTAATTTGTTGGTGATACATGCTGGAGGGGATCGGACAGACTATTGATGTCCTTGTAAAGGATGTCACATTTTATTAAAATACCATACCACCCATATAAATACAATTTCAGGGAGCCCCACACCATCTTCTTCAGTGCCTCTGATTTAGATTCTGGAAAATGGCTATTGTTGTAGAACCCCCAGGTTATACTAAGAGCATACAATGGGCCTCCCAAATAACAGCCTTGTAGCCAGGTGTGGTGGTGCATGCCTGTCAACCCAGCACTTGGGAGGCTGAGGCAGGAGAATCACCACAAGCTTAAGGCCAGCCTGGGTTACATAGTGAGTTCAAGGGCCAGCCTGAACTACATAGCAAGACTCTGTCTCAAAAACAAAAGAAACAAAACAAAACAAAACAAAACTAACAGTTTTGTATAAGCCATGGGAAGACAGGCACCATATTCTTTGGCAGAAAATGACCAGATTTTCCCTTTCTTCTGCAATAACACAATGTCTAGGCTTTATTGAAGCCATGGCTACCCAGGATCCATATTAAAATGCATATTGCCTTAGATTTACATGTGGCCAAGTAGTGCAATTCTGACCAGTGGGATCAAAGGAGAAGCATTGTGTCTTAAAAGAAAAAGTCAGTGTCCTCCTCTTGCTTGTCCTTTGCCAGTGGACACAGATAGTGACTTAGATAGACAAATGAGTACAGGGAAGAGCCTGTATCCCTTATTGGAGGGGGGAAAAAGAGAAAGAAGCAATAAGCTCTCAAGCCCTTATCGTGGATTCCTATCACAGGTCACTGAATCACTACCCTATCCATTGCAGGTAGCAGTTTAGAAGGATTTGCCGAGCCGGGCACAGGGGTGCATACCCATGGGCCCAGCGACTCAGGAGGAATTGCAGGTCAGAGGTCAACCTGGGCAACTTAGGGAGACCCTGACTCAAAATAAAAAATAAAGAGCACCAAGTAGAGCATATGGTAGAGCAAACCTGGGTTCAGTCCCCAATACTGACAAGAAAAGAGAAAGAAAGAGAGAGAGAGCAAAAGAGGATTCACCAGAGAATTTGTAGAACTATGCTTAGTTCAAGAGCAAAGTTTTATTTTGTTTTTAGAAATAGATACCAAGCATATATTTTCTGACCTCTGTCATAGAACATTCTGGAACACACCAGAAGGTTCCTTAAGGCCCTGTAAATGAATCAAATCATCTAATCATCCAATCTCCAATAACAGGGAGGAGAATGGGAGAGGAACACCACATTTGCCATGCAGGCCAAACGATTTCCCCTGGATGCCGGCAACTGAGATTTTCCAGTCTCTGTTGGATTTCTCCCCCTCGTAGGAACACTCAAACATCTAACAGTTTTAGCCTGCCAACGAATCCCCTGCCAATGCAGTGGAAGACTTCTGCTTTTAAAACTGTCTCATAAGAAAGACTAAAAATTACATTTAAATGAACAGAAACAAAGAGGAAAACTGATTTCCTGGGCAGTTTTGGTTCTTCACTTGGTCTGTAGTTTTTTATTTTTACCGATTTATTTTTGGGGGTCTCGCTGGTCTTGAACTCACTATGTAGCTCAGGTTGGCCTCAAACATATGGTGATCCTCCTGTCTCAGCCTTCTGAGTGCTAGAATTATAGATCTGTGCCACCAGGCTTGGCTTCATCTGTAGTTTTGCTGGTACATCTGACCCTGAGGTTACAGAGATGTCTGCTCTCTCCAGAATCCTAGAGCCTAAGAAACTTCCCGACAGCTCAGTGTCCCGCACCTTACAAAGCACCAGATCGCAGTAACGAGGCAGGATGCCACTGGACAAAGGACCAGGTGTGCATGTATCTTGGTTACTTTTCTCTCATATTTTTCTCTCATTTTCAGGCCATGTCTTGGTTATTTTTCTCTCATTGCTGAGGCAAAATACCTGATGCGCACAATTAAGGAAGGAAAGGTTTATTTAGCTCACAGTCTGTGGAGGTTTCAGCCCATACTTGGTTGGCTCCAAGGCAGGTTGGCACATGACAGAGGGCAACAGTGCATGGCGGCAGAGGATAGCAAAAGCAACAAGAGCAAAAACCGAGAAGAGACAAGCAGCGTCTCCCTTACACTGTATGAAAACCATCTGCCCCAGGGTGGGTATAGCGCTCAAACCCATAATCCCAGCATTGGATCATGGATCATTCAAAACTCTAGCAGCCTGCCTGGTAACCGTGTAAGGATTGGGGGGAACATCCAGACACAAAATACACAATGTGCTGAGGTTGCTAATTGTTTGCAATAAGTTATTGCTGCTGTCAAATTGCACGTACTGCTCCCTGGGTGGGAGAGTTTTAATAGCTTTTCTTTGTAGGGAGGGTATTGGAGACTGACCTCAAGGCTTTCACATTGAGCTACACCTCAGCCTCTTTCCTTTTCTTTTTATTTTGAGACAGAGTTTCACCAAGTCACTAACTTGCCCAGGCTGGTTTGAAATTGTGATCTTCCAGCCTCAGCCTCCCAGAGGGCTGTGATTACAGGCCTGCACCAACACTCCCGGTTTAATATTGTTTTTTTTAATATTCTGTCTCTCTCTGTCTCTTTCTTTCTCTCTCTCTCATTGAGACAAACAAGCCATATAATTCTTGCTTCAACAAGAGGAGCTCTCTCTCCTCCCATGGCATTCAACCAGGTGCTGGGGTCTTCTTGCTGAGTGGATTATTTAAACCCCTCTTCTCTAGGTCCTCCCCCTGGTGTAGCATCACCCTTTTGCACCGCATCTGTCCCCTCTGCAGTGCCCCTAGCCCTGTCTCTCCTGATCTCTACCATCGAGGATGCAGAGAAATAGTTAGCCAGGCTTGGTGATACATGCCTGTAATCCCAGCACTCAGAAGGCTGAGGCAGGAAAACTGCAAATTCAAAGCCAGTCTGGGATATGCAGTGAGTTTAAGGCTAGCCTGGACTACATAGTGAGACCTTACCTTGAAAGAAAGAGAAAGGAAAGAAAGAAAGAAAGAAAGAAAGAAAGAAAGAAAGAAAGAAAGGAAGGAAGGAAGGAAGGAAGGAAGGAAGGGAGAGAGAAGCCATTACAGAACTTACTAAGATTAATAAAGTTATGAAAAGTGACCAGGTCCCACCCCCAGTGGCTCAGGAAGTGAGCCATGGGCAGATGGCAGGTACCCATGTCCTCTCTTGTGCCAGGAATGCCTAATCCCCATCCCCGCCCCATTTCTGTGCTGCCTTGTTAAAGTTGCTTAAACTCTCTGAGTCTCAGTGTCCCCATCTTCACATCAAGGCCAATAATAGGTGGCTACAGGGCACCAATGAATGTCAAGGGAGCCCTTGATAAATGCTACCAGTTGTTAGCCAGCATATAGGCCCCGTCCGGTACTTGGGATTGAACCCAGGGCCTCTGCACTAAGTTACATCCTTAGCCCTTCTCTTTCTTGTGAAAAGAAAGCCCTCGGTAAGGAAGGTGGGCATTTGATCTAGAATCCATAGAACTGCCTGATCCAAAGAATAGACATTTCCGTATCCTTCTTTGTTTTATTGAGACAGGGTCTCCCTATGTGGTTCAAACTAGCTTGAACTCATTACATAGCCCAGGCCGGTGATCCTCCTCCCCCAGCCTCCACACCAGCTTTCACTGTATTCATTTACTTTGAAAGGGAAATGTTTAAGCTCTTCCATTTCTCTATTATGTTGTCTCTGCTTTGCTGACTGCCTGCATTTTACAGCTGCTGCCACAGGATGGCTGTTCTGATGTGGAGGTTATGGGGTCCCATTCATCCATAATTCTCCATGCTGACGCTCCCCAGCATGCCCCACTCAGACCCCAGCACGCACTCTGCGACATTCACCGCAGCACACCGACAGCAGGGACCTTGGCAGGCCTGAGCCAAGAGAGGGTGTAATGGGAAAGGGGGGCTAGGCCTGTGCTCTCTGCATTCCAGCTTCCAGCTGCTCTCCCTTGGAGGACCCTGACCATGGGCGGAGCTCACCCAGCACGTATCTCTGGCCTTGGAGGAGAAGCGAGGCTTGCGGCCCTGTAGGAGCCTCCGAGCTATGCAGAAAACACTTTCCTCCGCCAGGTGTTCCCTGCCAAGCTCAAGGCTGCAGCCTGCAACCACTCGTTTTATTCTAAATTTCTCCAAATAAAAAGTCGTCCAGCTCCAAGAGAAAAGGGCGCGTGGGACAAAGGAGGCAGCCGAGCCGATGAGACGGCGAAGGGTGTGTCGTCTCCAACCGCAGTCGTGTCCATTGTCACACCCAGGAACGCAGAGAAAACTATTTCTTGGAGCAGCGAGCGCTGTCACCAAATAGCAAGGGAAAGTGCGCCCTCTGGTGGCGCCTGGTATTTGGGGGTTTTTAATTACAAAGGACACATGAAAGCTCTTTGTAAAACAGATTTGAGAAATATTCTATGGAGTCAATAGGAGGCCATCCCAGGATTTCGAGTGTTTGAACCAGACTGGGTTCTGTGTTGTGAAGGAGGAACTTGAGGGTGGCATAAGCAGCCATCAGAATTCCATGTCACCGTGGCTGCTGCCAGAAAATGGTGGCTTAGCAGGGTGCAGTGGTGCATGCCTGTAATCTCAGCCCTCAGGAAACTGAGGCAGGAAGATCCTAGAGTTTAAAGTCAGTTTGGACTGCACAGTGATAACTTGTCATTAAAATAAATAGTGGCTTGGGAGAGAGCCTTACAGCTGTATGTGTCCAAGAAATTTGCCTTTGGGGCTGGGGATATAGCTCAGTGGAATAAGCTCCTGCCTAGCAGGCGCAGGGTCCTGAGTTCAATCCCCAGTACCACCAA
>PVLD010037684.1:0-10082 GCA_004027595.1 Dinomys branickii | reverse complement strand
GAAGAAGAGGAAGAGGAAGAGGAGGAGGGCCGGGGACTTAGTTCAGTGGTACAGTGCTTGCCTAGCATGCTTGAAGTCCAATGTTCATTCTCCGGTACCACAAACATGAATGAGTGAGTGTGTGAGTGAGTGAGGGTCTATGTCTGGGCTCTCTAGTCTGTCCCATTGATCTATATGTTATAAGTTCCTTAAGCTGGGTGAGATGCACTAGAATAGATTATTTTCCTTGTTTCTTCACAGGACAGTGAACCAAGGGTTAATGCCAAAGGAGCCAACGCCAACACTGTTTACGATGTCTACATGGCAAAGTCAAGGTAAGTAGTAGCCAGCTTCTGAAATGAACCCTAGTAACCCCCACTTGCTACCGCCTGCCTGCATCTTCATATAGCCCCTGTCCTTGATTGGGCTGGCCCCAGAGACTTGCTTTTAATGAACAGAGGGCAAATGTGGTTTGAAATCAGTCAGGATGGACCACACCCCTTCTTGATCATGATTTCTGGCCTTGCTCAGACTGATGAAAGCCAGCTGTGTTTCGTGAGCCACTTTGTGGTCAAGCAGGAACCAAGGAGGGCTTCTGGCCCACCACCACCTAGGGGCTAAGACACTCAGAGTGGTAACCCAAAGGGACTTGAGTCCTGCCAGCAGCCACTCTAGGGAGCTCCCAGGCAAACCTGTCCCCATTTGAGGGCAAGCACTGTGAGCGTCCAGCCTTCCAGCCACCTCCGGTGTGTCTGACTTCCATCAGCAGGGAGTCTATAACACAAACAATGGTGTAACACTGTGCCCACATGTCCGGTGTCTTCCAAATGCTTTATGATGATGGGCGGTAACACAGCATTGGGGCAAAGACGTGGCTGTTCCAACCCACAGACATCCAGAGTCCGCACACACTGACACACCTGCCCCCTCCAGTACTCTATTTGCTGGACCTTCCATGAGTGCCACACTGTTCGTTACTATCATCTTTGTATCTGGTCTTATAAAAATTATAACTTAGTTCTTTGTTAGTACTTTGTATTATTTTTAGCTCTTTATATTTCTGTACGAATATCAGAACCTGCTTCCTAGTTTTCACATACATATACACACGAATGGGCTCTTTTAAAATTGAGATTACACTGAATCGTCGTTAGTTTAGTCTAACAGCTTTATGACATTGAGTCTTCTTGTCCATCAACATAGTAAATACCTGTACTTATTTAAGTATTCTTTAATTTTTATCAAAAATGTCATAGTTTTCAGAGTTAAAATCATATCTATATTAAATTTTCAAAAATTCTCTGGAATTTAATGATTTTTGATGCTATTATAAGTAGCATTTACAATTTTTCTCCTGTTTGTTATCAGTAGTGACATAGAACTAGAGTTACTCTTCTATATTGACTAGAATACAATGATTTATTATAGATTTTTCAGATAGTCTGTTACAGTGGACCCTTGCATTCCAACCAGACTCTCATACAAACAACTTGGGTAATGATTGGAATTTTTGGTTTAATTTATGACCAAATTCTTGAGTTACAATCCAAATGCCGGCCACTTGTACAATTGTAAACGAAGACCTGCAATGCCAGAAAAGTGTATGTGAGCATCAGTCTGAGCCCAGATGCATGTTTGTGGACATGATTTCAGGCAGTGCTTTAGACAATCACTGTAATTACTGCCATCAAAATGACCAAAAGGAAGCAACAGAAGGAAGGGGAGTAAAGAAAGCAGTCACAATCAAAAAGAAGCAGGAAACTGTGGAGGAAGAATTCACATTCAAAAAACCAAACTTCATGAAATAGGTAAACATTAAGTGGGTGGCCCTTTGCCTTTCCAAACCACCAAGATAACAAAACCCACTTTTTGTTCTGCCTCAGGGAGCTGGAGGCAGAGATCATCTTCCCACCCGGGGAAGGTCTGTCCACATGAAGTTGCAGCAGGTCCGAAGTCAATGGTTATGACGGGATGATGATAAAGTGGTGATAGTAATGTTAGCAAGAATGCAGCAAACCTACCTCACACAGACTTTGATCCTGTGTCCCTCTGGTTTAATAATGGCTTCCAAAAGTGAGAGAATGTAGCCGGGTTTCTCACCCAGCACGCACACCCCATGGGCGTGTGGTGACGTGTCCGTGTCTCCTTCAACCCCCTCAGCTGGGGTGTGAGGCTGGGTTCGCAGCTTTCTCACACCCGTCTCTAAGCCATGGCTCCTGCACTGTGGCCTGCGGCCCTACCAGCCGTGCCAGCCCTGGTCCTTTTCTGACTCCTCCTCTCTTCTCTGCCACATCTACCTCTGTCTCCCACATTTCCACTGTCAAAGGACATGTATCTTTTTTTTTTTTTTTTTTTTCCGGGACCGGGGATCGAACTCAGGGCCCTAGTGCTCAGCGGCAAGCACTTAGCCCACTGAGCTGTACCTCCAGCCCAGGACATGTATCTTATGCTCCAGGCAAATTCCTGCACATCCTTCAAGAATCATGTGAGCTGGATGTGGCGGCACACGCCTGTAATCCCAGCACTTGGGAGGCTGAGGCAGGAGGATCGTTGTAAGTTCGAGACCAGCCTGGGCTACAGAGCGAAATTAAGGCCAGCCTGAACTGCATAGTGGGACCCTGTCTCAAAAACACAAAAAAGAAAACAAAAGAAGAATCATGTAAAGGATTTACTTTTCTGCAAAGTTTTTGCTCTAGTCTCATATGTGATTCATCATAGTTGCCTGGGCTGGATGACCAGCACCCTTAGAAGACATGTATTGTTTGTCCAATGAATATAAAAATGACACAACCCAGTCAGCTAGAATGATAGTATAAATTTCTAAATTAAAAATTCTCCCATTTTAATACAAAGCCTAACTTACAGCTTTCAGTCAAAAATAATAAAATTAAAGGGATAATCAAAATATATAGTGAATGTTCAAATAAAAAATTATCATAGTAAAAGATACATTGCCACTAATGCCCACAGAACACTCCCCCCCACTTCAGATGCACGTACCCCATCATTTTTGCCGCTTTCTGAAGCAGTTCTAGGCGTTTTCTTTCTGAGGGTCTGATGGGGTACGATTAAAAGGATGCTGCTTCATGCTGTCTAACAGGCAGCTCCCAAAAGCATTAGTGTGTTCTCAGCCACCTTATTCACTGGGATTGACATCATGAGACTGCTGGCTGTTCCCTAAAGTCAAAATGAAAGGTAAATGTTTTGAATTGAATCAGGACATGAAGGCAGGCATGATATCACAACTAAAGACACCCACAGAAGAGGACTTCTGGTACTGCTTCAGAAAGTGGAGGAATGATGGGATAATGATGGGGTATTTTGAGGGGATTAATGACAATGTATCTTCTACTATAATAATTTTTTAAAAATTAAGCACTCACTCTATTTTTTAAACATACCTTGTAAATGTAATTTAGTGCTGTGTTTTCAGAACTAATTTGAATTTCCCATACTAAACTTCCTAACTTTATTTATTTATTGGTAACTGAAGAAGTTGAGACAATGAGATTTCTGTGGCTTACCTAAACGCTCCAAGGTTATGGCTTTCTCAAAACCAACCAGTTGTTCCTTTTTCCTGTTAACTGCTTAAATCTAGATCCATAAGAACTTGGGAGGTTTCCAGGCTTGTCAGCCATCTGGCTTCATAGTTCCAGCATCTGGTGAAGATGGAGGAGAGGGCAACACGGCGTAACTGCCCCCTTAGTTTTATCTGAACTGACTCAGAAAGGAGGGTGCTATCCTCCTGATCTCCCTGCCCATGGGCTGTTCATGGTGTGCCAGACTAGTGATAGCCCAAGACTACACGGAATACAATACCCTAAAGAACTGAGCTGTTCACACCAAAGAGAGACCAATAACAGTGAGAACACCGAGCCTTCCTGGTAACAAGACGCGCAGGAGGATCTGCAGTAGGCACTCCATACCTGAGCATGTACTCTAAGAACAACCATGTCAAACCTGGTAGCTGTGAATTCAAGTATATAGGCAAGAAGGTCACTTTGGATTCAGTAGCATTCAAAAACAGCTCTCTTAGTTCAGGATCTGAACAGAGAAAGCGAAGGTACACTAAATCCTCACTTTGCCCCTTTGGTATTTCCTGCTGCAAGCCTGATCATGCATTGTTCAGTGGAGTAAACTATCAGCTTGTTGAGGTGAGGGATTTGTGCATTCTGCATCTCAGTGAACTAATGCAGAGTTTGGCCTATGGTAGGTATTCAATCAATATGTGTGGAATACATTGGTGTTTAAATAATGCCATAATTTTGTTTGTCTCATTTGTTGCTGTAACAGTAGCACCTAGTACCAGCATGTAGAGGGCCTCAAGCATTTCTTAAGTAACCAAATAAATATGAGGTGGTTCTCTCCACCCCTCAGCTTTGAAACAAGGATGGTTTTGTGTGTCTCACACAGTCCCTGGAAAACAGTAACTACTCATGTTGTGTGCTTCTCCTTCTTACTACTTTGAAAAGCAAAATGAGGTGTGCAGATAGGAGAAAAACAAAAACAAAAACAAAACCCTTCCCACATTAACACACAACACCCAGGCCGGGGATCTAGCTCAGCGGAACAAGCACCTGCCTGGAAAGTGCAAGGTCTTGAGTTCAATTTCTGGTACCAAAAAAACTCCCAAACAACAACAAAAAACACTTTCAGAGACAGAATGGCCAGGATCAAGCCAAGAGGACATTTATCATCCAATGTGAAGATCTATGCTTATTAATTTCTTAAAATGTTTGCTGATATTTAACGCTTGTGAAGATAAGATAATAGAGCTGAAAAGACCCAGAGATCACCAACCATTCCTCAAATTGCACAGATGAGAAAGGGAACCTCAGAGAGCTAGGCAGCTGGCCACCAGCTCTGATGTGTACATCTTGTGAGCAGGCCTCTGCTCGGGAACTCGTTACTCCAGATTGTTATAATAGCGACTTGTGTCAACTGGAGGGAAAGTATTGTTATAAGCAGCTGAGTTAGACAGAAATATTATAGGCAGACAGGGGCAGGCCCTTGAAGGAGCCAATATAGAAGACAAGATACCTTGTAAATGGAGACATACTTGCTGCAGGCCAGACAGCAAGATAAAAGATTAAACAAATGCACCCACATGCCTCCCTAGGGATGGACATCAGGGATTGATATTCTAAATAGGTAGCAACCACCTTGAAGAGTCCCTGACCCAATCCCCTACAGGAAAAGCCCCTGATCTGTATTCATGCCCTCTTGCTATGTGACTCATTTCCCCATTTGATCCTGATTTAATCAATTTTACCTAAACAATTCTTATTGGTTGACCATAGTTTTGGCCCACCTCATGCCCACCTTGTGATTTTTCCATCTTCTCCATCCCCCTACTTTCTTGGACCCACCTTACCTCATGGTTTTGCTCTGTAAAACCCCTAGGAAAGACAAGATCCTTGATAAACCCACTCAGGTCCCCTTCTGTTCCTCTATCAGAGAGAAGCTTTCTTTCCCTCAGTAAATATATTCTATTCTTAACCTCTGTTGTTCCTAAAATTCATTCTTTGATTTCAGAGAACATGAACTCATCCCAGATTATCTTTCAGGTTAGGAGCTTCTTTCCCCTATGTCAGTGTTAGGCCTTTTGCTTGTTATCTATGTAAATGATTCTTATCTATAAATTATTTTTTACTGTAAACTTTCAAAAAGAGGAAAAGTTATTACTTCTACAGTTAAAACAATTTCTTTGGGTGAAGGAGGTTGTGAGAAGACAGCTGTGTGGATACGTTTTATAAATTCTTTACGTGTTTACAAATTGCATCATGAATCATGAGACCTTGAGCTTCTGACAGAACTCATGTGTCTGTCTGTCATTACCATCCACACAAGAGCTGGGCATGAGAAGGGCCTGAGATCAGAGGCGCTCATTCAGGAGCAGGTGGGAAACCATCGCAAAGCACTTGGGAGCCCTGGCCAGCCAAGGGGAGTCCAGCCAGAGGGTGCATTTCTAAAATGAGTTAAATGATGCAGAATAGAGTGACCCATGTCACGGTCTCTGTGGCCAGAGCACTTAGCATCCAGACTCTAGCCCCAGCACTTACTTATCTACCTTCACAATACATACTGCTTCAAGTTTCATTTTTGATGAGTTTCTCGCCTCACTGTAATTCCTGCCTAGTCTCTATGGCATCCAGCCAGTATGGTGCTGGAGGTCCTGTGTTGTGCTGAGCCAGTAAGGCGCCAAGCCAATATGGTGCTGGCCACTAGAGGTCATATGCTAAGTGCCACCCTTCTTCCTCTGAGTCAAATTACAACTTCCTATTTCCCTTTTTCTAATATCCTGTTTCCTTTTCCCACACTCCAGTCCAATCCTGGTCCACATGTCAGGTGATCCACCTCCTAATCCCCACCTCCAGCCTGGGCCTATTTATCCTTGGCCCCAGGACAGGCCCTCAAAAGTTCCACGCCTCTCATCTCTTCCCTACTGTGGCCTTCTCCATGCCCCATTTTATTCTGCTTTACTTCTCTCTGCACTGGAAAAACCTATCAATTTTCTCAATTTGTGAAAGGGATATAATAATTAAAAAGGGCCGGTAATGTAGCTCAGTGGCCAGTGCCTTCCTGGCAAGTGCAAGGTCATGAATTCAGTGCTCAGTACTAAAAATAATAATAATTAAAACACATCATGTTCATCAGGGTATCTAGCACTTAGTGAGAATAAACTATTGAAAATGCTTCGTTGCAAAATATTTCATGTTAATAGAAATACCCAGGGAAGGGTCTATGCAGTAAAGCCAAGCTCTGTGCAGCAGGAGCTAATTATGTGATTCCCTGGAAAAGTACCTTATAAACCTGAGTGTGCTCATTTGTTGAGGACCAAGAATTATAAGTTGACATAGTATGTCCTAGGTTCTACCGCCTTGTGGGCTGGTTTTGGAATGCAGAAATCACCTTCCTCTCCCAGTCAATGAGATTAGCACCCAGGTGTGAGGATGGGTCTTGGCTTGTTCCCTTTATGATGGTAAACTCTACCACTGCTATGTTGGTCCACGAAAAGCATCCTACCCGCTCCCAACACTAGCTGATAAATAGTGGCTGGCTTGGAGTGTCTTTGTCTCTGCCCAGCCTGAGGCATTGACCTCCCAGTCCCTCACCATGTATTTCTAAATTTGTCTGTCTCTTATTTCATCCTTTTACCACACCCCTCAAACAGGCAGTTAGGGATCTTGGCCAGGTCCCTGATAGCCACTGCTCAGCCCAATGAGGAACACCACCAGGTGACCAAGGACAGGACCCTTGCCTGCCTGTTACCTGTACCTCCACAAACTGCACACAGGCAAAGCTCCAGGCCTCTGTTTGACTTTGCATGGTCTCTTCACCCTCTGGGATCTTCATGTTCACCTCTTTCCCAGTTCTCCTTCCCAGGACAAGGGTCAGAAGTGTTCTTCGCCATGTACCCTGGGGCAGGAAGGGGGCTGTATTTTAAGAAGCATAGCCCATTTCATTACAGTGAGCTTTTCTTTTTTCTTTTAATGTTTTGTTTTTATTTACAAATGTATTTGCCATACTGGGGATTGCTCCAAAGGTCTTGCACTGAGCAATGTGTCCAGCACTTTAAAAATGTTTTTATTTTAAGACAGGGTCTTGCTAAGCCACCCAAGCTGGGCTGAAATTTACCATCCTCATGCGCCAGCCTCCCAGAGTGCTGGGGTTATAGACATGCTCCACCACCACCAGCTGGAGCATTTCTGTTTTAATGGTCTATACTCTATCCACAGCAGGTCAGGCACAGGCAGGAACTGCTCATCTTGGAGGCAACAGATGCCACTTGTAGGCCGTGGCACATCCCAGAGCCCACCTGTGGCCCCCATTTGACTTCTGGAGAATAAGGGAAAGGAAAGCAGCTTGGCTTCTTTCTTTCAGACCTCAGATCATAGAAAGCTTTCCTGGGAAAGTCAGAAACCTGAACAACTCAGAAAAAGGCATCAGTGCTGAGTCCTGTTGACCACACCTGGAGAAGAGGCATCTGTGAATCCTAAGAATGCATGGATTGGCCGAATCCACAGGACCCTTGAAGGGCAATTGGTGACACTGGCATGTGGAGTTTGTTTTTTGTATGTTTTTACTCCAAGAATTTCCACCCTTGTCTCCTGCTTGGGAACTCACACTGCCTGCGTCTCTGCTCCTGGAAGGAAAAGGCTAAGAAATACATTTCACTAATTTCAGGGATTTAATGCTAATTCAAGCTTAACTTTATCTTTTTCCAGGGGATTTGGATTTTAATTATGAGAGAAGCTGTGCTTAACCCAAAGGAATGGATTCATTAATGTGGCATTTGTGGCCTCAGGGAAAGAGGCACATGGTCACCCCCATGGTGAGCTATGCCTAGTACAGCAGATGTGACTGGGGACACAGACAACTCTGACCCTCCTGGCCTTCTTCTCCTTTTCTTCTGTGTAAAGTAGCCAACTGCTCTGCAGTCCTGGACAGGCACTAGGGAGCTCATGAGACCTGAGCACCAGATGTACACCGTGGATGTCATTGTTGGCTGTCTTGATTCCCGTCCCCAGTGCCAAGCTGTGAGCCAGGTGCCTGAAAGGAAGGGTGTAAGGCTTGATTCAGACATGACTCTCCCAATACCCAATCTCTCTGCCAGCAGAGGCCTTGTTCTCAGATAAGATAGAGCACGGAATCTTCTAAACATCTGGACATCTGAAGACACCAAAGCATCTCCCCTGGATGCCTCGAGGACTTTGTCCACCGAGGCACCAGACACCCAGAGAACTTTGACCATTGTAATTGTTGCCTCACATTCTTTGCCTTCCTTCAAGCCCTATTTTTAAAAACCCACTTCTCTTTGACCCTACAGATGGTCTTTTCACCCTCTGTCTGACTATACCACGGCAGAATAAATTCCATGCCTTGTTGATACTGATAGGTTTTTCCAGCACAGAAAGAAATAAAACAGAATAAAATGCCTTTATTGTGGGCATGGAGAAGACCACAGTGGGGATGGGGGATGGGAAACGTGAAGCTTCTGAGGGGCCTGGCTGGATGAACAACGGTTATATAGGGCCAGGCTGGAGGCAGGGTACAAGGGGTGGACCAGCTGATGCGGCAGGCCAGCACTAGGTGGGAGCATGGGAAAATGAAATAGGATACTACTAAAAGGGGTGTGGGAAGTTGCAATTTGACTCAGAGGAAGTGACCAGTGCCATATTGGCCCGGGGCCATGTTGGTTAGTGCCATGGCACATAGCCTTCAGTGGGTGGCACCACAGAGACTCTAAAGGAATTATAATGAGGGAAGAAACCCATCAGATACAGGAAAGTAAAAACTCCCAACCTGAAGGGTATCTGTTTGAGTTTGTATTCTTTAAAATCAAAGAATGAATTTTAGGAACAACAGAGGTTAAGAGCAGAGTATATTTATTGCAGGAAAGAAAGCTTCTATCCAAGAGTGGGACAAAATGGGGGCCCAGGCAGGCTGCCTTGGGACTCTGCCTTTTCTGGGGACTTTTATAATGCAAAACCAAGAGGTGAGGCATGTCCAAGGTAGGGGAATGATGGACAAAATTATGATCAGCCAGTAAGAATTGTTCAGGTAAAATTGATTAAATCGAGATCAAATGGGGAAGCGAGTCACGTAGCGAGCAGGCATGAACACAGAGCAGGGGCTTTTCCTGCAGGGGGGTGGTCAGGGACTCTTCAAGGTGATATACCCATTTTGAATATCAATCCCTGATGTCCATCCCTAGGGAGGTTTGTGGGTGCAGTTGCATAATCTTGCGTCTTGCTTTCTGGCCCACAGCAGATATATATTTTATCTTGTTGTTATGGTTGATACATTGTGTCAACTTGGGGAATCTAGAGGTTTAGCTGAGTGACTCATGAGGAAGCTGGGGTGCTTCCTTTGTAAACATCCTGAGCCTGTGGAAGAGGAGGGCATGGAGATTGTGTGAGAGGTTCACGACCCCTGGTTGGGGTAGGTTGTTTACAATGTAGGGAAGAAAAGGAGGCTGCTTGCAGCCATTCTTCCCTTTTTGCTGGTTGCTTTGCTGTGCTCTGCTGCCAGGAACAGTTTGCCCTCTGCCATGTGCCACTGTGCCTCAGAACCAGCCAAGTATGAACTGAAACCTCCAA
>PVLD010037683.1:0-10082 GCA_004027595.1 Dinomys branickii | reverse complement strand
ACCCTGTAGATTCAGCACCTTTTTTTTTTTGGTGGTGGTGGTGGTACCAGGGATCGAACTCAGAACCTTGGACTTGCCAGGCAGGTGCTTATTCAACTGAGCTATATCCCCAGCCCCTGATTCAGCCACTTCTAAAAAAGCCCCACCTATGACCACATGAGGCTTCAGAGGGGACATCTAGACACAGGCCATAACAGATCACTGGGAAGGTAATTCAGTACAGAGGCCCTGGATTCAACTCTCAGAACCACAAAAAAAAAATTGCATTGTACTCCATAAATATATATAATTATTATGTACCAATTAAGATAAAGTAAAATGTTAAGAAAATGGGGCCCTATCTTACATGAAAATGTTTAGCTATATACCTAACTTTGGCCAATATATGAGCAATCACAGCCTTGAAATTTATACTAGTAACACCACCAAATTAAAAAAATGTTCAAAGAATCAGTAGCTTCTGAATTCAGCCCTAAGAGAGAAAAGCAGGCTCTCTCTTCAATTCCTTATTCCATCTAGCTTCTGGCTTCATATTTGCTTCAAGGAGTTTGCAGTGGCCCCGGAGGTATTTAGTAATTCCAGTCCGATGGCTTAAGCCAAAATTCGTTTTAGCCAGAAAGGGTGCCTATTGCAAAAATGAGATCCCAGCGGCTTAGAGGAAAATAGGGTCAGTGAAGAGCTCAGATGTCCCAGCTTTAAGGTACTCATTTAATCTATGCTTAATGGGTTAGGACACCTTTACCAGTAATAGATGCATGGGCCCCACTCTCCCAAGGGTTCTGACTTTCTGAGTCTGATGTGAGCCTAAGCTTCTGTGTCTTAACACACAGTCTCCAGTGATTCTTAACCCTGGGGAAATTTTAGAAACAGTGGGTTACTGCATACTAATAAGTTAGCCAGGGGTCAGCAAACTTTCTTTGTAAAGGGTCATATAATAAATATTTTAGGTTTTGCAACCAAATATGGCAGCCCCAAAGCAGACAAAGGAAAGACATACATGAAGATCACGGCTGTGTTCCAATATAGCTTTATTTACAAAAACAAGTAGTTGGCAAGATTTAGCCCGTCTAATTCTGTCATTTGCTGGGTGCTGAAGTGTTAGTTACCCCTTCCTGGCATGCTATTTGCATTTTGACCAAGACCCTCCCAATCCTCAATATTTCACTTCAGAGGAATAGCCCTAGTATTAAGAACTCCAGGCCCCAGAGCTGAGCTTTGAAGATGTTTGAGACAGTGAGACCTTGTATCCCAGCATAAGACTGCCCTCACCTGTGTCTAAGCATAAGGCTAAGCATGACTCCATGACATCTAGCAGTGACATCTAGCAGAGACCAGCTGGCAGTGAGTGAGTCACCATCAGCAATCAGGGGTGAAGGCTGAGAATAGGATGGAATTTTAGAGCCCAACAAGACAAGGGTCATTGAGGAATGAGGCATAAGCAAGCTGAAAATAGCTCTGAAACAGACAACCAAAAATAATTATACTCCCTGAAAATATTGGCAATTCCACTTCCTCCTGAATCTTTTGCTTGTAGTGGTATAAACAAAAAAAACTCTAGGACAGGATCTAATTTTGGATTTGGGGCAGGAATAATGATACTGTCCCCTCCACTATGGATGAATGCATAAAGATACCTGCTGGAGTCTTTCTCTGTTTAAATTCATTAAAGTAGAACAAGAACCAGTGTGTGAATGAATTTCCAGCTTCAGCCTGCTATGGGGGCATAATCACAAACCCAAAGCTCAGGAAATCTGGGTTCTGGTTTCAGCTCTGCTTCTCAATTATCTTGATGCTTTGAGTAAACCATATCTTCTTCATAGATCTCCATTTAACATGTTAAAATGAAGGGCAGATTTCATGACCCCTTCAGGTCACTAGTGATCCCTTGCTCCACACTGTGCTGTGGAGGTATCTGATGGCAGGTGATCAAAGAGAAGTGGGAAGATGGCTGTCAGATGGATCGAAGACTCCACCTGTGTATGTTTCCTCTTCCTTTACCCTGTGGTGGAAAATTGGGGAATGTGAAGTTGGGAATCAAGCTGAGCTGCATAAGCAGAACTATAGAGCTTTCTATCCTGCCCCTTCCCTTTGCTTCAGCTACAGTCCCTGCCCAGGATTTGAGCACCCAGCTGTGCAACATACAATGGCATTTATTGACTCTATAAACAATGAATACTATAATCACTTTCTGCAATGATCTCCATGCCTGGATTTCATTGTGCTATATCATCAGCTGCCAACAAATTGCCCCTGTGGCTCAGGATAAGTCTAAGTTTCTTTAGCCCAATTGCTCTCAATCTTCGTTGCACTTTGAAATCATCAGAAACTTTTAAAAAGTACTGATGTCCTGGCTCTCAATCCCAGGACTTCTGATATAATTGGTCTTGGGGGTGTCCTGGACCTTGGAATTTTTAAAGCTCCCTGTCTTAGTTAACTTTTCTTGTTGGTGAGATAAAATACCCAACACCCAAAATTAAAGGAAGAAACATTTAATTGGTTCAGTTTGTAGAGGTTTCAATTCACACTTGGCTGGCTCCAAGACAGGGTTGCATGACAGAGGGGCACTGAAGAGGAGAAACAGTTCATGGTGGGCAGAAGGCAGAAAAGTATTGAAACAGCAAGCAGCAACAAGCAATGGCAGTAGCTGCAAATGACCACAGCAGCCCTCTTTTTATCTGTTATATAATATCAAAGCTATCTACCCTTAGGGTGGGTAGCAGCAACACCCAGGGTGGGGTACCCTTAATTTTAGCACCATTAATCCCAACAATAGCATCCTTTAACCCAGCATTACACACCCTAGATCCAGCCACCTCCCAAAAGCCCCACCTATAACTGAATGAGGCTTTGGGAAGGGACATCTAGGTACAAGACATAACACTCCCCAAGCATATCTTGCTCCTTGGCTAGGACCAAGATTCACTGCTCGAGTTCTTGCTGGATGAGTTGGAACAAAGGGCTTTTGTAATTTGCCCTCTGTAGGTAATAAGATCGCTGACTTTGATAGAAGATACAGCTGGGCTCAGGGCGTATGACATCAGGAGGATGTTTGTTTCTGCTGTGTCTTTATCTTAGTGCTCTGCCCTCCTGTCTGGTGGTAAATGAATCTCAACTACAGTGAAAATGGCATATCATAACTTAATGTATTGCCTTTCCAGCTGGCAGAGACCTTTGTGGGTCTTAACATAGAGGACTTCCTAATTGTAGGACACAGGGTCCATGGAGGTGGTATGAAGTCGCCCCGAATCTCATTTGCCCCCTCATCCTCATCTGAGTAAATGACAACCCCACTCTTCCAGTTGACTCCTTGCTTTCTCACTCCACACATCCAACTTGTCAATGTGTGATCTTGATTCAATATACAAAATATATCCAGAATTCATTCACTTTTTATCATCTCCATTATTACTACCCTAGCCAAAGCCTCCATCATATTTTTAACTGTATTATTGCAGCTATAAATATTGCAGTTAGACATATACCTAACTGGTGTTCCTACTGTGGTTGTTGTCCCTGACTTGCTATTTTCTCCACAGTACCAGAGATATACTTTTAAATGTACTTTAGACCCTATCTGCTGAAAACCCTCCAGTAGAATGAAATTTTCGTGATAGCTTATAAGATTCTACCTGGCCAGTCCCCGGCTGTCTCTCTGAACACTTCCCCTCTGACTCCTCCCTCTATCACTCTATTTCAGTTTTATTAAGGTTCCTTGCTGTTCCTTACCCAATCCTATTCCTCCCTTTTATTGTTCTTTCTGCCTGAAAATCTCTTTCTCCAGATAGCCTCATGACTGTCTCTTTTTTACTTCCTTCAGGTCTCTACTTAAATGTGCCTCCCATGATCCAAGCTACTCGGGAGGCTGAAGCAAGGAGGTTACAAGTTCAAGGGCAACCTGAGCAACTTAGTGAGACCCTGTGTCAAAATAAAAAGTTAAAGGGGCCAGGGATGTAGCTCACACTTGCCTAGCATTTTCCATGGGCTATGTTCAATCTCCAGTGCCACAAAAAAATAAAATAAAATAAAATTCAAAAATAACATCCCCCCAAGGAGGACTTCTCTGACCATTCTGTCTAAAGTACGCCCCCTAAGTCCCACTTCTGTGCATACATCGAAAGGAATTGAAATTAGTATATCAAAGAGATGTGAACATTTAAGATGTGAGGTCAGCCTAAATGTTCAACAAATAAATGAATAAAATATGGTATATATACACAACTGGATATTATTCAACCTTTAAAAAATGAAATTCTAGCTAGGAATGGTGACACATTCCTGTAATCCCAGCACCCTCAGAGACTGAGACAGGGATACCAGGTTTGAGCCCAGGCTAGGCAGTTTAGTGACTTAGCAAAAACTTGTCTCAAATTTTGAAATTGTTAAAAGGAGATGAGGAGGTAGCTCAATCCCTAGTAACCCTCACCCCCATAAAAGGAAATTCTTCTGTCACAGCAACATGGATGAACCTGGAAGACATTATGCTATGTAAAATAAGCCACTTATATGTGAAATCCAAAGACATGAGACTCACTGAAGCAGAGGAGAATGGTGGTCGCCAGAGGCTGGGGGCATAAGGAAGAAATGAGGAGGTGCTGTTGAAAAAATACAGTTTCAGTTAGGCAGGAGGGGTAAGTGTTTGAGACGCGCTGCACAGCAGGGTGACTGCAGTTCATCATAATGCATTATAGGGTTCCAAAGGGGCAAAATAACACCCCACTACTCCCATCTTTACTACTCGTTCTCTTCTATGCCCCCCACCCTGCAGGGGGTATGTTCCAAGACTTGCAGTAGCTACCTCAAACAACAGATAGCCCTGCACCCTGAGCGTCCCTGTGTGTACTATGTCTCTTTCCTGTACATACACACAATCAGGTTATAAATCAGGTGTAGTAAGAGGTTAACAACCATAGCTAATAATAAAATAATTATAATAATGTACTGTAATAATTTTTTTTCAAAATATAGGAATTGTTTATTTCTGGAATTTTCCACTTGCCATTTTGAAATCATGTTTGACTGTGGGTAGCTAAAAGGGTAGTCCTTACTGGCTACCTAAAAGAGATGTGTTATTGTCTGTCTGTTCTTACTAGAACGAATGTTGCATGAGAGCAGAGAGTTCTGTCTGTCTTGTTCACTCCTGTATTCTCACCACACAGGGCAGTGCCTGGCACATAGTAAGCCCTCCCTAAATTTGTCAAATGAGTAAGTAAATGCCTCCCAGAGACATGAAGATGCCCCCCAGCATGACTTCTGCATTCCCTGGCTGCTAGGCTGTCAGGAGCTCAGCAAAGAGCTGGCATCTAAAGAATACTTCCCTTCATATCCAGGAGGGATTGGTTGCAGGCCCCCATGGATACCCAAATCTACAAATGTGCAAGTCTTTTATATAAAATGGCATAATATTTGAACGTAACCTACCCACATCCTTCTATGTACTTTAAATCATCTCTGTGTTATTTATCCTACCTAATACAATGTAAATGCTATATAAAGGATTGTTATATTGTTTAGGGAATAAAGAAAAGAAAGAAATCTGTACATGTTCGGTAAAGATGCAGTTTTCTTTAAAATATATTTGATCCGCAGCTGGTTGAATCCAAGGATGCAGAACCTGTGGATAGCTGTAGTTTCCAGCATTTACTAATCATACTTTCTGCTGAATTTTGGGGAGCGTTTTCAGGAATTACAGAGCCTAGCTGATTCTTTAGACATTTCTTACAGAACTGGGAAAACAAAGTGGTGCAGAGCCCAGAGGCAGAAAGCCTGGGTTAAATCTCTCACATCTCTCCTCCCAAATGGTGTAGAAACTGGATGAGTCACTTTAGAGTATTAGATCCCTTTCTCCCCACATCTAAGATATTTATTACGAGCCACCTTCCTAGGGGCAGGGCATAGCTGTGAGATGAATGATATAATTTAGGTAAGTCCTTTGGAATACTTATATTCAGATGTAATAGAATCCACCCTCAGGTATAACTCCTACTAAGAGAACCAAATAAATAAAAATTCAATGTATGTTATTACTAAAGAATTTTTGAAAATTCTCTAGACCTTGAGCATTCATAATGGCGTCTAATTTACCCACATTTGATTCATGCCCAGATTTTTCACAATACACCAATCATACAGGAATATACTCCACCCATTAGCCTGTAGTAAGTAATCAATATTTATTTGCTTATTCCTTGATCAGTAAGGCAAAGCGCATCTGTACCAGGACATCTTAACTCTGATGTAACAGGGACCAGATTTCCTCCTAGAGATGGAGAACTCACCAGCTCTCTGTTCTTTTTCCAGTTCCCTAGATCAGCCTTCATTAGTGCTGCGAAGAAGGCCAAGCTGAGATCCAATCCTGTGAAGGTTCGATTTTCTGAGCAGGTAGCAATTGGAGAAACAGATGCAGTAAGTACACCCGCAACCTGCTCTCTTCTGCCCTTGGCCAGAGTCAGCTTGGCTGTTGAGATCGTACTCTGGAGCTCCTTGCAGTGGATGGAGCTGCAAAGGGGTTGGAATGGCAGGACTTCCAGTGCTGTGAGTGATGGGGCGCTGAGTGGAGAGGAGTGAACAGAATCGAGAGAGGCCCTGGGCATTGCAGGGAGAAAAAAACGGGTATTGATTCACTCAGGATCCTCTTGGTGCTTAGAGAAATGTCTGTCCCTAGCACAATGGCTTACTCTCAAGGCAAACGCTCTATAAATATTGTTTAGCTACTTGATAGGAGCACGGAGGAAGTAATGGTTTTATGAAGATCCAAAGAACAAGCAGATGGCAAAATTGAGCTCTCTTCACATTTAAGTGGCCCCGAAACTCCACATCTTGCCTATAGAAGACTCATAGTGATGGGTGAAGCTGCCCAGGGGAAGTGACACAGACTCTCCTTAAAGCTCCAGTTTTTTTAATAGACACCTGCTGTGTTTCCATCACTGCAAGAGATGCAAAGTAAATGCCTGTTTCCTGCCAATGGACACCTCTCAGGTGTTCTAGGGACACGTGGTTCAGATTGAGACAGTAGAATATCCACTGCTGAGTGCTGGCATCTTGGGGACCAGGTAACGTTTGACAGCCCATGCCATGCAGCTGCCAATGGGGGGGGGGGCGTTCTGACCAGCCCATGGTCTTTCTTGCTGCCTTAGTTTATATGCAGTGAGCTGTCTGCTCCAGATGTGTAGATGAGAATAGATGGGTGGGGAGCAGAGTCCTTGCTCAGAAATCAAGGATTCTGCCACAAATTGCCCCAGGAATCTGTGGAAGTTGGTGATATCCCAGTAGGGCAGGGATAGGTGCAGCTAACAGGCACTTGTGTGCTTTTGTAGGCAGTAGTGGGCTGGGCTGTCAGAGGCCTTAGCATTGCTGTACTGAGGCATAGGTGCAGCTGTTGAGAGAAGACAGCAGGCCCAAAATGAGCACGGAAGTCAGCAGGCTGTCAGGTGCTTCTAGAGTTCTTCGAGGCAAAGCCACTCAGAAGGGCTAGAGGGTACAAATGTCTCCCACCTCCCTTCCCCTCTTATCCCCCAAACCAGCCTGTGCTCTGCATCTCTGCACAAGCAAGGCTGGGAAGCCTGGAGGACTACAGGACCCCCTTGGCTGGCTGGCTGAGTAATCTGTGATTGGAAGCCATGTAAATCCTCAAAGAAAAGGTTAAAGAGAAGCAAGGATTGGTGAACACAGAGGAGAGGGAACAGGATGGAGCTCCTACAGAGAAGGGCAAAGCAGACCCAGAGGCTTAAGTCATCAAGTGGACATTTGTATCTTGAACCCTTGAAAGCGCTGGGGACACATGACTTGAATTTGGGAAGTACGGATAGGTACGTCCTGTCCCATCTCCACATTATAGAAAAATCAACCAAGGCCGGGGCACCCAGGGAAAAGCTCCCTCCCCTCCTCTCCCTTTCCTTGTTCTTCTCTTTTCTTTCTCTTCTTCCTCTTCCTTCCACTCCCTTCACCACTCTCTCCCTCTTACACTGTGACTGCCTTTTCCATACCTCAAAGTCAGGCCACAGACACAATGAAGCCCTTACTGCAGTCCAACCTGAATCCAAATGTCCCAGAGTAGCCAGAACGCATGCAAAGTTACTTCTCTTTCCTGGACAGGCCACCAAGCATTGTTCAAGGCTCCTGTCTGGGAAAGAGACACACATCAATCTTCCAACTCACTGTGCTCAGGAAATTACCTGATGTCACAACAGTACCTCATCCACCACTGCCACCAGTGTGGACCATAGCAGCCTTACTGGGACCTGGGGGAGTCCAGATCCAGGTGACTCCAGGCTATCCTATTATCCTTCTCCCCTCATGTTCCAAAGCTTTATTAAGCAGCCAGAGCAAAAATAAATCCTGTGGGTGCTCCTTGCCAACTCTATTTTGAAGCAAAATCAATTAAGTAATTATCTGAGTCCAACCCAGTGTGCTAAATAAAATCTGCTGCTACTGAGCATCATTAGCCTGGGGATCCAGGCCTCTGGGCTTGGCAGGAAGGAGGCATCTCATCAGGGCTCACAGAGGGTCAGGGCACCACACCATTCCATCATGGTAGCCTGTCGCTTCCCACCTCGGCTTGACCCCAGGCAAACTTGACTCCAGGCTCCCCACGGCTGCTGGCCACACTAACTCAAGAGGACTTGCTTGTTTCTTTTTAAATGCTTTGTCTGAGACAGTCACTAGATCTGGGAGGTTCTCTTTTGTCTTTCTAATAATCCACATCTACCATCTCTTTCAAAATCAAAATCCGATTCATCTTACCTTGAAAACCTTCTCCATCTTCTGCCCATTCGTTTGTTTTGGTTTCAGTGTGTGTGTGTGATCACTATAACAAATTACTATAAGACTGGCCTCAAGTCCTCCGTTTTTCCTGTAGTCCTCCTGGGGGCTTAGCCTAGTGTTGAGTGGAGAATGGAAAGTCAAGACATGTGCCTTGAATTGAGGGATCTTATCTTCTGTATAGTCTACGAGTTCCTGTAGGATGGATAAAGTTGGCTAAGGGAAATGGTTGCAGCCTTCTGATGGGTCTAATTGTTCAAGTAAGCACATAGTAACCGCCTACTGCTCTTTCATTGAGGAGCCACTCACTGGTGTCAACTGTGTGCCAAGAACTTTGTTGTTGGGACTGCAAAGATGAGTAGATTGGGTGCTTGTGCTCGAGTTCACAGTTTGGGAACAATCGATGTTCTTCAAAAATATGAAAGTATTGAAAGAAGTGTAAAAGAATTGCTATATGAGCACAAGGAAGGCCACTGGACCAAGGCTCTACAGAATACGTGTTTGAGCTGAGTTTTAAAGGATGAATAGAAGTTTGTCAAGGAGGGAAAGGGAAAGGGGAAGGAATGGCCTTTACTTAATGAATTTTTACTGAGAAATTAACATGTGCCATTCTACAGAAAAGAAACCCTTGCCTGGGCCAGAAAAATGTATGCTAAGAGTTAGCAGGTGTTCAGAAATGGGCCTGGCCGGTGGTTTCCAATCAGGGTCCGTGCCACCAACTCTCCAACAGCTTTGGGAAATATTTGCGGGTGCTTTGGATCATCCCAATGATTTGTCATGCTACTGGCATTTAATGTCAGACATGTTGAGTGTCCTCCAGCAAATGACACAGTCCCTGACAGTGAAGAATTGTCAGAGATATGGAGGCATGAGAGAGGCAAAGGTACTAGAAATGGCATGGGCTAGATCAGAAAAGGCCAGGAGGCTTAGCATGGAGGCACATACCTGTAATCCTAGCCCTCTAGTTGGCTGAGGCAGGAGGATCACAAGTTCCAGCCCAACTCAGACAACTTAGTGACTTAGAGAGATCCTGTCTTAAAATAAAAAAGGGATGGGGATATAGTTCAATGTGAAGACCCTGGGTTCAGTCCCCACTATTGAAAAAAGGAAGGAAGCGAGGGAGGTAAGGAAAGAGGGAGGGAGGGAGGGAGGAAGGGAGGAGGCAAGGAGGGAGGGAAGAAAAGGAAAAGCCAGAATGCCATGAAGGGGAGGGAATGGCAGAGCAGAGACAGACAGGGGCGTGGCCTCACCTTGTGAAGGGCCTGACGGAAAGGGAAGTATCAGGAGAGAGGCTGAGGTGAGTCAGGTGGGCTGAAAGGGGGCCT
>PVLD010037682.1:0-10083 GCA_004027595.1 Dinomys branickii | reverse complement strand
CTGTCTTTCTTTATAGCTGAATAATATTCCATTATATAAAAATGCCACAATTTTTTAATCCAGTCTTCTGTGGCTGGACACTTGGGTTGCTTCCACATTTTAGCTATTACAAATAATGCAAATGGTTTTGATTCTCCAATCAAAAGACACAGATTGGTACAATGAATGAAGAATCAAAACCCAGTGATATGTAGTATACAAGAAACACATTTAATTCAAAGAGAAATTCACGGATTAAAAATCAAAGGATGGAAAACAGTATTCTATGCAACAAGAACTTGGAAAGAAGCTGGAGAAGCTATCCTAATTTTAGACAAAGTGGATTTTAAGCCAGAACTGATTAGAAGAGACAAAGAAAGTCACCACATATAGGTTAAGGGAAAAATTCAACGGGAAGAGATAATAATTATAAACACATATATACCAAGCACTGGCATGCCTGACTTCATAAAACGAACAAAAATGGACATAAAAAAGCTGATAAATACCAATACAATTATAACAGGGACTAAGGTGCACCACTGTTTCAGGTAGACAGATAATCTAGATAAAAAAATTGACAAAGAAATATCACAGTTGAACCAAACCTTCAACTAAATGGACTTAATAGATACCTACAGAGTGTTCTACTCAAGAAGAACAGAATACACATTCTTCTCAGTATCACATGGAACTTTCTCCAAAACAGACCACATGCTAATCCATAAAGCATGCTTAAGTATATGCAAAAGAATTGAAATTATCTCATGCATATTATCAGATCATGGTACAATGAAACTATACATAAAAAACCCCTCAGAAATTATGGAAACACATGGAAATTAAACAATACCCTCTTGAATAATCAATATGTTACAGGAAATCAAAGAAGAAATTAGACAGTTCCTAGAATCAAATGATAATGGTAGAACATTTCAGAACCTATGGAACACAATGAAAATAGTCCTAAAATGGAAGGGTGTGGCTGTGAATTTCCACAGCACAAAAAACAGAGGAAGCACAAATAAGTAACTTAAAGATACAACTAAAGGTCCTGGAAAAACAAGAATTAGAAAAACAGAACAATCCAAATCCAAAGCTAGTACAAGGGAAGAGATTATACAGATCAGAACAGAAATTAATGAAATTGAGACTAAAAAATTCATAGGACCAGTGAACTGAAGAGTTGATCCCTTGAAAGAATAAACAAAATTTACAAAACTCCTAGCCAATCTTACCAAGGAAAAGAAAGACCTGTCAATACAATTAGAATGAAAAAGGTGAAATCACAACATATTCTGCTGAAATTCAGAAGTTTACTGGTAATTTGAGAATCTTTATTCCAAAAAATATGGAGAATTCAGAAGACATGGATTAGATATATATGAACTACCAAAGCTGAATTAAGAAGATATAAAATTTGGAATAATCTAATGTCAGGCAATAAAATTGAAGAATAAAAAAATTTACCAAGCCAGATGTGGTGGTGCATGCCTGTAATCCCAGCACTTCAGAGGTTAAAGCAGGAGGATTGCTGTGAGTTCAAGGCCAGCCTGAACTGCATAGTGAAACCCTGTCTCAAAAAGACAAATCAAAATAAAATAAAAAACCCTGCAAATTAAGAAAGGCCCAGGTCCAGATGTATTCACTGTCAAATTGTACAAGAACCTTAGAGAGGAATTAATGCCAATACTCCTCAAACTCTTTAATGAAGTTGAAAGGGAGTACTTCCCAAATCATTCCTAGAATCTAGTTTTACTTTGATTCCAAAACCAGAAAAGGATCCAACCTAAACCAAGACCTACAGACCAATGTCTTTAATTAATGTAAAAGCAAAAATCCTCAATAATATACTGAAAAATGGTTTACAGCAAATTATCAAAAAGATCATACATCATGATCAAGTCAGGTTCATCCCCGGATGCAAGGATTGTTGAACAAATACAAATCAATAATTGTAATACACCACATAAACAGAAGCAAGGACACAAATCACAGGACAATCTTAATACATGCAGAAAATATGAAAAAGCCTTGGACAAAATCCAACATCTTTTCATGATAAAAGCCCTGAAGAAAATAGATATAGATGGATTTTATTTAAAGCTGATAAAAGCTATTTATTACAAATGAATGGCCAATATCATATTAAATGGGGATAAGCTGAGAGCTTTCCTTCTTAAGTCAGGAACAAGACAAGTACGTCCACTATCCCCTGTCCTGTTCAGTGTAGTATCTGATACATTAGGCAGAGCAATCAGGCAAGAGAAGAGATTTGTGTAAGAAAAGAAGTTAAATTATCTTTATTTGCAGATGACATAATCTTTCATATTGAAGATCCAAAAAAATTCCCTCAAAAGACTTCTAGAGTTGATAACCAAATTCAGTAGCATAGCAGGATACAAGGTTAACACACACAAATCAGTAGCATTCCTATGAACCAATAATAAACTCACTGAGAGAGAAATTAGGGAAATAATACCTTTCACTGTAGCATCAAGAAAAGTGAAATACTTGGAAGTAAATCTAATCAAAAAAACAAGAGATTTACACAATGAAAACTACAAAACTCCAAAACAAGGAGACTGAAGAGGACATCAAAAAATGAAAAGGTACCTCTGTTCCATGATAGGCAGAACAAATAGTCAAAATGGCCATGCTTCCAAAACTAATATACAGATGTAATTCAATGTCAATCAAAATACCAATACCATTCCTCATAGAACCAGAGAAAATTCTAAAATTCAGAACAGACCTAGAATAGCAAAATCAATGCTGGGCAACAAGGACAAGATGGAGGGCATCATAACCCCAGACTTCAAGTTATACCACAAAGGTATAGTGGTAAAAACAGCATGGCATTGACAAAACAAAATAAAGCAAAACAAACCCCCCAAACAAAAAACAAAAACCAAGAAACTCCACACATACCAAAAACCAAAAACCACACATCTAGATCAGTGGAACAGAACAGATGATGCAGAAAGAACTTCAGGTACACTCAGCTACCTGATCTTTAACAAGGGAGCCACAAAATTTCACTGGAGGAAAGGCAGCCTCTTCAGCCAATGGTGCTGGGAAAACTGGCTTTCCACATGTATAAGATTGAACTTAGACCCATATCTTTCATCATACATTGAACAAAAATAAAAATGGATCAAAGATCTACATATTAGAACAGAAACATTCTGCTGGAAGAGAAAATAGGTAAAGCTCTTGGAGACATAGGCATAGGCAGGGCCTTTCTAAGCCCAACCCTAATTGCACACAAAATAATACTAGGAAACAAAAAATGGAATCACATCAAATCAGAAAGCTTCTAGGCAGCACAACCAACCAAATGAAGACATGACCTACTGAATAGGAAAAAGATTTTGCCAGCTATTCCTTGATGTCACTTTTATATTTTTTGTCTCTTTGAGACAAGGTCTCACTATGCAGTTCAGGCTGTCCTTGAGCTCACTTTGTAGCCCAGGCTGGTCTCGAACTTGCAATGATCCTCCTGCCTCAGCCTCCCGAGTGCTGGGATTACAGGTGTGCGCCACCACGCTCAGCTGCCAGCTATTCCTTGGACAGAGGATTAATTCTGGACTGAGAATGCAAAAAACATGAGACTCCCCCCCCAAAAAAGACCCAATCAAAGATTGGCCACTGAAATGAGTAAATACTTTCCAGAGGAAGTAAAAATGGCCCATAAATACATGGAAGTATGTTTAACACCACTGACCACTACAGAAATGCAAATTAAAACAACACTGAGATTCCGCCCAGTATTAATGGCTATCATTAAGAAGTCAAATAATAGTAGATGCTGGTGGAGCTACGGGGAAAAGGAACACTTCTCCACTGTCCGTGAGGGTGTAAATTGGTACAACCACTATGGAAATGAGTATCCGCTATTAGCCTTCTAGGTATCTTCCTGAAAGAGTTAAAACGATCATATTACACTGTTACATACATACCTATGTTTATAGCAGCACAGGTCACAATAGTTAAATCTTAGGACTGGCCCATATATCCATCAACCTACAAATGGATAAATATATATTGTATTTATACACAATGGAGTATTACTCTGCCATGAAGAAGGATAAAGTTGAGTCATTTATAGGAAAATGGATGCACCTTGAGACCATAATATCAAATGAAATAAATCAGACACACAAGTTTAAATATTGCATGGTGACTGTTGTATGAAAAATCCATAAGTAAAGAACAAAATAAATTATAGAAAATAGTAAATAGCGAGATACATCTTCAGTGCATGGGAAAGGAACTAAAAGATGGAGGAGCAGGAGGGCAGGGAGGGAAATAGGATAGAAAATAAAAGGAATTTCAGTGTTTTGTGTACATGTAATCAATCCCTATGTGGAACGTGATCATTACATACTATAAAAATGTACAAAAAATAAGAGGAGGGGCACCAAGAGATGGAAGGAGGGAGAGGGGACAAAAACGAATTAAGATGTGTTATGTGCATGTACCAACTCTACACAAAGGATGTAAGCATTGTGTACTACAAACGTGTACTACTAATACAATAAAAATAAAAAAATAATTGGTTTGGGGTGGATACTACTGAACTATACTATTATGACACAGAGCTGGACTTCTTTTCCCAGCTTTCTTTGAGGGTGGATACAGTCAAGTCTGACTGAGTGAGGTGGGAGATTAGGGACAGGGCAAATCGGACAACTAACTAGGCAGAGTGTATCAGTGGTCAGGAAAATCCAGTCAATATGCACAGAACACAGGACCCGAAATGATGTCAGGCTTATGGCTGATCACTGTGGACCAATAAGAAAAGTGTTATTTTCAGTCCCTCATTTGAATCTGCTGCTGTTTGCAGGAAAGGTGCTCTTTTCAATCCTTCGTTTACCACTGGCGTGACACCAAATAAGCTTTAGATAGGACAATATCCCAATGCTTTATTTGTGTGGGAGGGAATCTAACTTAGGGATGTTGAATACAAAAGACCCTGTTCCTTGGCGCCCTCTTGCTTTATAAAGTGTACATCTTTTCCATCTCCACTAAATGTCCACCTCTGCTGCTGAGACTGGAAGGTAGGGCCTGGCTGAACCTGGCTGGGAAAGGAGGTAAGACATCCCGGAACACATGCGCAGAACTGCTCCCAAAGCCCTGCAGGCAGACTTCTCCAAAGAATGCAGGCAGGTTTTCCATAGGATCGCCTAGATCTGACGTCAGCCTGAGGAGCGAATGATACAAAAAGGACAGTCCACACTGTTTTGCCACTGTGTTCTCTCTTGCATGGGGGCCACCTTCACATTGTGGGGCATGCTTCTTTTCCTACTTTCACTTGCCCTACACTTGCTCTGTATAGCAAGTTTCTTTTCCTACCTTCAATAAAACTTGGCTACTGTTTGCACTTGTCTTGAGCAATTCTTTGTTTAGGACAGAAAGAACCTAGAAACCACCTCCAGAAGGAGATTCCAGAACCCCCAAACCCATAGCACTGCCTTTTCTGTGTATCTTGTTCAATTCTTTGTTCAGGACCCTGAGCACCTGGACAGAATCCCAACACCCTCCGTCTTTGGTGACATAAGAACTGGCTGATGCAATGGCAGCAGCTCCTTGTGACTGAGCGAGGGCCAGTATAATGTAGGTGGAAGCAATGTGGGCTGCTTTCAGCCTGGCCAGTGCAACCACGTGGTCCTCTAAGGTGGCAAAGTCTTAGTCTGGAGGAGAGATGCAACCCAGTTTCCCAACCTCTCTCCTTACTGGACATTATTTTAAAGAGCAATCCTATTTGATTGTAACCACTGACATTTCAGGCAATTGGCATTTCCTTAACTTATGCACAGGATAGACAACCGAGACATTCTGGAGCAGAAGGACAGAAGCTCATCAGTGATCATTACTTGTAAAAATAGCAACATCCAAAGTACAAGGCCTGCTTGGCTTCTCCCACAGCGGTGATCCGGGCCAGTCCATTTGCAAGATATTACGTGGCAGCTGCCCACACGCTGGGAAATAATTGAAGTGGGACCTTCAGAAGAGCAAACAAAAACAGTAATCATTCTGACTGCAAAAGATTCAGTTCAAGAACCATTATGTATTTAAGTCCACTTCCCTATTTGTATTTCAATGAGAAAAGGGTTTTATTGTTGTTTTACTTACTGTGGTAGGTACTACATCAAAGGGGGCAAGAAAGAGAAAGAGGAGGTATCGGAGAGACGAGCTAGCTGCTCTCTAACTGGCTTTTCTGGTGCAAGACCTGACCCAACATGATCAGGATGAGGGGATCATGCTGGGTGTGGCTGCTTGTCGAAAGACACTGCAGCTGCAGGGTCTTCAGGCAGCCAAGGATGAGTATCCTTAAAAAACTCATAGACAAAATCCTTGAGTCCTAAGGAGTTAGAATCCTTTGGGCATCACTAAACTGGAGCACAGTGACCACACCAAAACCTGCTCCCCAAAGCTACCAGGCAAAAAAGAAGAGAGAAAAACAAGAAAAGATTTTTTTGCTCAGTGTAAATTGAGCATATGTTCAGCCTCTCTTATGATAGCATCAAAGCATCTGTTCCTTTAATACAATTATATTAGTCCTGTGAAACATAAATCACACAATTACAATTGGGTTAGCCATAGAACTTGCAATGCAGACCAAATGATTTCAAAGTGAAAGATGGAGCATCTAAAATAAATGAAGTGGGGCTGGGGATATAGCTCAGTGGAATAAGCGCCTGCCTAGCAAGCGCAGGGTCCTGAGTTTGATCCCCAGTACCGCCAAAAAAAAAAAAAAAGTTAAAATAAATGAAGTATTTATTGACTAGCAATTTGATTTGCTGTATTGATGGATCTAAAAGTAGCTTGATTAGAAATAAAATATTTTAAAAATTAAAGTAATATATATGTATACACATGAAACCAGAATTGAAACTTTTATATTGATAATCTTGATGTTAAAAGTGATAGAAGTAGAACAATGGTTTTTGCAAATATTAACACATTTTATTAGTTTTTTTTTTTGTACTGGGAACTGAACTCAAGACCTTGTACTTGCTAGGCAGGTGCTTGTGCCACTAAGCTATATCCCTGGCCCCATTCTATTAGTTTTTAAGGCATATTTCTCTCTAAGACTGTCACTCTTATATATCTGAAGAATGCATTTTAAGTTACTTAATATGGCTTTATTGTTTTTTGCAGAAGGGACTGGGTCTCACTTGTAGTTTGGGCTGGCCTTGAACTCAAAGTGATCCTCCTGCCTCAGCCTCCCAAATGCTGGGATCATAGGTATGCACCACCACAGCTGACTAGCTTTACTGTTTTAAATTATTTTTTTCACAGAATTAACTGAAAGTTTCTCTAGGGTTGCATTTTTATGTTTGATAATTTGAAATTGTTGACACATCAATCAACTGTATCTCTAGACTACATTTTTAATTGAGAATTTGCTCTCTTTATAGATTCTAAGAAAGTATTTAAGTCCCAATAATTTTTTTACAGGTACTACCATTTTGCCTTCAACTATTTTTCTTCAACATTTTTACAAGACAAAACTTATCCAAAAAATATCTCTTTTAAATGTATCACCAAGTTTAGATGCTACAAAATTATAGACTTAAACAATTTGAACCTAGTTAATGAAAAATATGTGAGCTCATCCAATTAATAATAGTAATACCATCCAAAGGTTCTTTTCATAGTCAAGATATCCCAAAACAAAATAAAATGTCAAAATCAAATCATGTACCTGATCTGAGTTCTCATTATTGGTTTTATTTGGATTCTCTCTTGTGTTTATGTAGATTTTCTTTTGGCAGATAAGTTTTATTAAAGGTAGGAAAACAAACAGGCTTTGCAGAGTAAGTCTGGACCAAGTACAGGTAGGAAAAGAAGCACACCCTACAGTGTGAGGGTGGCCACCAGGGAAGAGTGAATACAGCGGCAAAAACTCACTGAGGACTGTCAGTTTTGTATCACTCACTTCTAAGGCTGATGTCATATCTAGGCCATCGTATGGAAAACAAGTTCACGTTTAGGGCTTTGGAAACTGTTCTGCATATGTGTTTTTGGATTTTGTAATTAACAGGTCACATCTACTTCCCCAGCCATCTTTGCCAGGCCCTAATCTCCTACTTCATTTCCCCACAATTCTTTATGAAGTGTTGAGGGAGTAGAGGTTTCTGTCTTCCCAGTAGACCCTACCTACTGGGAAGTATGTGCTCTCCAACTACCTTGGGATGTTGTATTTCACTGGCTGGGTTGAAGAAAGAAAATCCAGCAGAAGACAATGAGAAAAGTTAGTGACTGTTGAGCTGTCTGTACAATGGTAGAAAGAAAGTAACTTTACCATTATGTTGGGGATGTAGGAGCGGGTCAGATTTCCATTTTCTTTGTGGAGGACAAAATAAGGCAGAGACGTTAGATAAATTGTTGAGAGCCTGAGAGAGATAGCCTTAGCAAAATTACCCACATAATGTACCTAATGAGAAACAGGAGTATCAGTACAGGTGCCCACCTAAGCTGTGATGATTTAGAGTCATTAGTGATTCTACGTGTCTGCACCCAGAGCAATACTGGAGGATTGCTCTCTGAAGAGGAGCCTCCAATCTTCCAGAGGTTCTTAGGAATAGCTTCCTTCTCAGTCCTGTAAAAATTCTAGTGACCATTTCCCATATAGGATTTTTATAGTTTGTCACTTATGTCCCTTGTGGAAGGACCAGAATGGTTCCTTAGGAACTAGGAATAATGCGAGGGTCTTGAGGGGCTGTAGAGGTGCCCTTCTTGTTTTTCTATCAGCCTTTCGATTTTCCCAGGAAACTTCAGACCTGTCTGTTTTGGGATATCCCTTACAATGCATGACTGTGACTTGCTTGGTAAACTAGACTCTCTCTAGGAGTTGTAGAATTTCTTGCTTGTGCTTTGTAGATGATTGCTTATTAGTCAGCAAGCTCCTTCTTTCCAGATTAATGCATGGACATGTAGCACCAGAGAAGCATATTTGGAATCTGCACAGATATACACTTTCTTGCCTTTTCTTATCAATGCCTGAGTGAGAGCTCATAGGTCTGCCTTTTTGAGCAAAGGTCCCTGGGGGAAGTTGGCCTCAATGACCTGTTGTGAACTGACAACTGCATTGCTTACCTTTTGATGCCCTTCTTGGACAAGGCTACTTCCATCAGTGAACCACACCTCCTCAGGGTCTTGGAGGGGCAGGTCACCGATGTCCTGTCTGCTTGCATAAGCACTTGTTCACAAGAATGGTGAACTTCTGGGTCTGTAGGCATCAGAGAGACAAGATTAAGAATAGCGCAGGTTTTTATAATAACCACAGGGGTGTTTAAGGGTATAGCCTGATACTTAGCAAGCCATTCCCCTGTTAACTGAAAGTAACCTTTGGTCTCAAGAATTGCTCTGACCTGAAGAGGAGTCGGAGTTATTCCATTATACCATTCAGCAGGATCACCTGTTGGCTACTTAGGTCAGGGAGACATGGTGTAGTCCCAACATGTAAAATCCATTTTTGCTTTTGCCAGAATTTGAGAATTTCCCCCAGTTTTGCTAGAATCTTCCTAGTGACAGAGTAGGATGCTGTGAGACAATTAGAAACTCATGGTTAGACATTTGGCCTTCAAAGTGGTATGTCGGACCAGGAATAAAGAATCTCCAACTAGGGGGTCTCCTAATCCCAACAGTGGCTATAGATCTAGAGGAGGGTTTTCTAGAGAAGGAAAGTCAAAATACAATGAAGTAATTGAATTGGCTAATCCATGACATCCAGCTTTACTCAGGGTTCCTCATAGAAGATCATAATATCTGCAGACAGGGGCATGGTAGGTTTCCTTGGGCATCTTCAAAGCAGGAAGAAGGGTTTGGCTGGCCTAGCCCCTCTTTGGGAGTAAGGACAGTCAACCCTCCAATGCCATGAGTCAGGCACATTGGCTCCCTCACACTCAGAGCAGGGCCCAGCCAGTGGTTTGGTGTAGTTGTGTATCCAGTGTGCAGATTTCTTGCACTCAATCATCCTTGAGTTTTCCTTTAGATGATTTGGGTGAGTTTAAAGCATTGCCAGTTGTGACAGCTGTAATTTTGCCTAATTTCTCTAATTTTACTTGTCTCTTTTGACCCTCCTGCAGATCC
>PVLD010037681.1:0-10083 GCA_004027595.1 Dinomys branickii | reverse complement strand
CTATCCAGCTCATCTTACTTATTCTCAAAATGCACTGAAACAAAATACAGCTTTTAGAACACAAATAATTTTTACTAGCATCTTGGCAAAATCAAATATCACATGTCCTTGGAAGGGCTTCAGAAGTTTGCATTACTTCTTTAAAATCTTGTCTTTTGTGGCCTGTTTCATTGGCCAACTATGCAGTATCAAGTCTCACTTGGCCAATAGAATGGAAATTTTCTAAAGAATAAAGTGTTATGGCTCTTTAATGTTGTCATGAACCAGGAGCCACTGACTATATTTTAAAAAGTAAGGTTTCAGAACTTAGTTACACAAGTTAGTAGAGTCAGTCAAAGTGTTTTGGTAAGTGCAACTTATTGTCCAGGCCAGGGTGGTCAGTCACTGATTGTGGCTGTACCTTTGAACATTCAGGCAGTAAATTACTAGCATTACTTCTTGGTAGTGGCTCTGATTCTTCAGTCTGTTTGAAGTTACTTCCTATTCATTGCTTTTAGTATTTAGACTACTAAAACTGCTCTGGTTTTCTTATCGATCCAGTTCAGTGATAAGTCAGTTATAATTGTATTTACCAACTGCGCTTTATAGTAGCCCAGTGCAGGACTATATGGACATTCTATCCTTCCTTTTCACAGAAGCTTTACCCTTTTGAAACTAATAATGGTGAGTGCCTACTTTATTCCAAGCACTGTACTGAGTGCTTTAATTTGTTTGCAGCAATTAAGTTTCATATTACTAAAAGATGTAATATACCTTTCTAGCATTTAATATTCCCTGCATCTTTATGAAGTAGCTTTTAAAAATTCAGTTTAAAGATGAGGAACTGGAAGTTCAGAGCAGCTAACTTATCTGCCTCCATCATCCAACTAGTAAGCTACTGAAGTAAAGTTTGAAAGCATATCTTTCTAATGCCAGAACTCTGAGAATAAAACAAGAAATTCTCTAAGTCACACGTTCCTGATTACCCTAACAGACTCAATTACACCTCCTATAGCGCTCGAATAACTTGTATTCACATAACCGTTGGTTGAAACTCATACTCTAGTCTACAAAGGCAGCGTAGAACAAACCAGTACCTTCTTGAAATTTGCTATTTCATTTGTGTTTCTAAGAAATTGGAGAAAATTATTTCACTCATTTCAAACTATATTCTATCTGCATTATATGATTGAGTAGGCTCTTATTTGTTGAGTCAGGATTCTAACAAAAAGCCCTCATATTTCCATAACTCTTTATTCAAAGCTGCTGAGTCCTTTTGAATAATAATGTTTGCAGTGACTGCACAGTGCAAGGAGACAAAGGCAACACTTAAAGCCTTATGATGGCTGTTACCTGCCATCATCATAGGAAAAATCAAAGTTAAAATAAAAGTTTAATTAATGCAGACAGCAGTTAGTAATTTACATTAAAAACTGCACTCGCGCTAACAACCTCAGCAAATATCCCATTCAATGGGCTCATTTGAAGGAGAATTTGTGGGAAGATAGTCCTATTCTCTTTTCTTCTATCCATGAATTATGTAACAACTGTTAAATATATTTTCCTTAGTTATCCATGACAATTCTGTCATCCATGAATCTTTTTATTAAATTGACATGTTCTTAGCCTGTAACATCCAACAGGGCAGTGGACACCATAGATTCACCATTTGTCACTTAAATAAGTCTTCCCCTTACATGAATTTTCACCTCTGCATATTGTAAAGGTATTCCTCTCTCAACTTAATTGTTTTAGTCTATTAAAGGGTCTGTGTTGATGCTTACTGCTATGATTTGGATTAGCATCTCCCCAAGTCCTATGTATTAATGCCCTGGTCATTAGCATATAGCACTACTGGGAGATGCTGGAGCCTTCAGGAGACGGGATCCAGTGGGAGGAAATTAGGACATTGGCGGCATGCCCTTGAAGGAGATATTGGGACTTCACCCACTTCCTTTGTGTCTCTCCTATCTCCCTGGATGCCATGAGATAAACAGTATCATCCACCATGTGTTCCTGCCATGATGTATTTGCCCTGCTGTAGGCCCAAAGACAACAAGGCCAAACAACTATAAACTAAAACTTCTACAACTGTGACCCTTACTTTGGGTCACAGATTTACTTTATCTTTCTTCTTTTTAAATTGATTACGTTCGATACTTTGTCACAGTGACAGAGCTGATTGATATGCTGAACATGTCATACACAATTTTAGAAGTTTGAATATTAATAGGAATCAGTGAATGCTTGCTATATGCAAAGGATGGGGCTGGTGAATTATGTGCATAATTGTCATAATACTCTCATGAGGAAAGCACTTTTCGTATGTGCAAATGGGTAAATCCACAGACCTTAAATTACTTGTTCAAGGTCACAAGTTAATTTGTCATGCATCCAGTATTCACATCCAGGTCTCACAGACAGAAGATGCAATGCTTTCATCAGTATACTACACATTCATTCCAGAATGATCTTCAAGGTTGAAAAGTTCTCCTCTTGCTAGGGGGACTTCATGTGCTTATCCACCAAGACTATTAATCCCTCCAGTGGGCCTTTTCCAAACTTCCTGCAGCTCTACTCAGTATTTAGCAGAGGACAATTATTAACTACTCCAACGTCAAGTGTGGACACAAAATAAACAAGATAAAAATTTATCTTTAATTACTAATGCTTCAGAAAAAAAGATATTCGGTACCCTTTTGACTTTTTCAGGTTTCCTCAGTACCTTGAAAAAGTAAGTCACAATTCCTTTTCTGAGTTGTAATTCATGACACAAAAGCCATTACACTATAAATGAAATTAGGATATATTCTAATGAAAGAATATCCTTCAAACAACAGTGAACCTCACTGTTATTCTTTCTCAGTACTCTCACAAGGTGTTCCTACAGTTTCCCCTGACTGACTTGCTTATTAGTAGTTATTATAATAATAGAAGCTCTACTTATTGACCAATAACTATATGTCTGGTATTGTCTTTTAATTTATGCACATTTTCTCTTTAATTCTCACAGAAATCCCCTTAGATATTTGTTATTATCATCCTTATTATACAGATGAGGAAATTGAAGTTTAGAGTAGGTAAAAAAATTATTCATGGACATGGAGCCAGTAAGCAATGGAGGCAGAACTGGAAATTATTTGTGTATATGTAACACTAAAGACAATACTTCTACATGGTAAATCATTATCCATCTACCACTGGAGGAGTCCACAAACTATCACCTGTGGGTTAAGTCTAGCTTACTGCTTATTTTTATAGGTAAAGTTTTATTGGAATATAACTACACATATTTGTTTACATATTATCTATGTTTGCTTAACATTCTATGGAATGTACTGCACATAAAGCAAAAAATGTTTACTCTCCACTCCTTTATAGAAAAAGTGTCCTGACCCCTAATAGACAACATATGAAAGTATTCCACTAGACCAATTCTTGGGGCCTCTCACTGTTTAGATTCTTCCTTTTAAATGCCCCATTTATTGTTTTTTAAATTACATATTTGCAGTACATAATATTTCCATTCCTTGTGTGAAGTTGGTATATTTACATTAACACATCTTAGTTCCTTTTTTTCATCCCTTCTTCTTTCCCCACCTCCATCTGGTGATCTTTCTACTGTAGAAAGATTTCTCTCCCTATATCTTATTATCTATCTTTTATTTTGCTTTTTATTTATCATTTGCATTCGTTATATTAGAATTAATAAATTAGTTAATAAAACTGCGTGACATTTATTCGCGTGTGTCTGATTTATTTCCCCTACTATTAAGGTTCCAGGACGCATCCATTTCCCTACCAATGACTCAAGCTTATCTATCTTTATGGCAGAGTAGCATTCCATTGATCACTAGCCACCAGACAAATAGAAAACAAAACAATATTGACATTCTGTCTTGCCCCATTTAATCTTCTTCTTTGCTCTCTGACCCTAAATTAGTACCATATATATTATCAAATGATGGAGTTAACTAGTGTCTCTGTAAAGGCTTACCCAGAAATTTTTCAGGCCTAAATAAATGAACTCTGGTGCTTTTTTATCAGCTTGCATAATTTTCACATCAAAGAAATAATATATTAGCCAGGTATGGTTGTGAGAGACATTTGTTTTTTGCCTCCCTGGCAAACATTCTACTTTTGACAATATTCTCTAATTTTCATGTGAAGATCTAACTCCTTACTTCACCATCCTGTGTGGCATCCCAGCCCCAGCTCTGGGAAGAGGGCTACATCAATCATCATATGTCCTTTGCCTTGCCACTGTGACTTTCCTGGGAAGTAGGCTTGCCTCCTAAACTTAGCCAAGTAGAGTGAGTTTTATGGCGTTTTGGGGGAGTTTTGAAAAGGGTCTCCCTTTCTTCTCTGTTAGAATAGGATATAGAAGGGACCTGACTGTAATTGCTGCTGACAGAAATCTCTTCATGAAGAGAAGAGAACTTACTTGATTAAGGGTGAAGGTATTTGGAGGAAGTACAGTTGAGGAGTATGGATGAAGAAACTAAATGATTGTATGATTTAAATGCTGATTGTATGAATTAAATCCAGTTATGCCTGAAGGTATTTCACCATACAAGTTAATAAAAGTCCTTTTAGGAAGGTACATTAAGCAGGGTTTTCTCCTCTTTGGAACCCAAAGAGCCCTGATACAATGATGTTCCCTATTGAAACTACACTATTTTTAGCCCAATCACTTATATCAACTTGGAAAGTAAAAGCAGAAAATGTTAGTTGCCTAGTAACAGCAACAAGGTTCCCACATCAGAGTGGTAGTATTGGACGAAGAATATCGGTCTCATGAATTCTATTCCACTTTTACCTTGCTAATACAGAAGTTCCCACCTTCTCTGTCATTAGAAGCTTTGATTTTGAATTTATTTTTTTTTGACCCACTGAGAGTATACAGGCTGACCCTGATTAGACCAATTGCCTTCCACAAAAATTACAAGCTTCTGTTCAAAAGTCCTGCAATTACATAACAAACAAATGTGAGGTGGCTGGTTAGAGTTCGGAGGGCAAGTTTTGGTCGAGGATCATTTCTACCACCAAAACTTGCATCTTTTCCAAGCACATGGTGAAACAGCCAAGACTAATGCTTAGAGGGCAGTGAGATCATGGAGTCAGTGTGCCTAGATTTAAATGCTACATCTACCTTTCACTACCTGCACAAAATTTTGTAGTTTCCTTAACTTCTTTGTGCCTCTATTTCCTATTCTATATGGGACTTTTTAAGGATGAATAAATTAATATTCATAAAAATCTGAAAATAGTGCCTGGCACACAATAAGTGCTGTAGAAAAATTTGTTAAATTAAAAAAACAAGTAAAGGACAAATAAGATAATACAAACAACTTAAATACATAAGCAAAAGGTCTGTCAAAATTTTTATCGTCTCACCTCATGCAGCACGTGACAGAAACAATAACATAGACTATTGTTTTCAAACTCCCAATCCAGTTGATGCCTGTTTTATCCACTGGGGTGACTTCAGAAACGATCTCACTTGGAGGCTACATAGAGACAGAAGTACGTGTGACTAAATATATGGTTTTTCCTTCCCCAATAGGGCATGCATTTTTGTTTCTCTCCATTTATGTCGAAAGACATGGATCTTAGTTTCATTTTAGCACCTAAGAAGGACTTGGTTGAAGATTCTCAAGAGTCTTCATATATCACCATTTCCTGCACAACCTTAGGCCCAGTATAATCCCAACTCAAGTAGTCATTGAACACTTAACTAACTCTGTATCTAACACTACGCCATATGATTTGTGGGATACCAAGAACTGAAATGTGAAGATTTAGGACCTAAAATCCTTACGATATAGTTGGGAAGACAATAAAGAAGCAAAAGAAAAAATTCAAAGGTTATCAGATTTTTTCTAAACTAAGGTCATAGAGATTCCATGTTAGGCCTGCCCAGTTCTCAGGCCCCAAAGCCCCTGCAGTCCTTCTTTTATGCTTCTATTGTTTTAAATATATGTTTATAAGACATAATAACATATCCATGATGGGGAATTGTTACACACACACACACACACGCACGCACACACACACACACACACACACACATATATATATATATATAATATTTTGACCATTTCTTCTTTCCCTCTTCTCTCTCTAGGCCTCTCCACCCACCCTCAAATACCCTTTGGTATTGGGTTCCCTTGCCCTTACCCATCAGGTCTGCACTAGCACTAAAGACAGATAGGAGAGGCTTAAGGGGATTCATCCTACTGGCACATCTGGTTAGGCTTTAAGTCTTCTATTTCTTTACCAAAACCTGTTTTGCTATTTCTATTTTTTCTTTTACTTCAAGCATGCTTATAATTATGATGGCTACTTTAAAATTCTCCCAGATTGAATCTAATATCTCCATCATTGTGAAGTTGCCATAAGTTAATCTATTTTGTCTTGTTGAGTTTGAGAATTTTCAGGTTCTTCGCATAATGAGTATTTTTTTTTATTATGTTAGACTTTGGATCTATTTAAGCCTTCTACTTTAGCAGGCCTCTTTCAAGATCAGATGAGATTTTGCATGTTCAGGGTGGTATGGCTGTAGACCAGCAGGCCTCTTTTGAAGGTGCAACACTCATTATTTCCAGATGGGGGTAAAATTCCAAGTTCCCACTTGACTCTTCCTTTATCTTGTAGTATTGGAGGATGACCTCCTTACTGCTAGTGTGGATGGGCATTCAGACTTCCACTGATACCACCTGGCTGTAAGGGAGAGAGTTAACTTGTCCTTCTTCCATGGCTTTCATTGATACCAAAGGGTGGGGGAGGAAATTCATTACATTGGGCAGTGGGTAGATTCCTAACTTGTCACTTGGTCTTCTTTGACAGGATTCCAGCAGGAAGGGGAAAGAGTGTCTTACAAGCACTGGTTTGGAGTGGAGCTTATTACTTTACTGTGAGAAGTTGAGCATCTGGTGGAGGTAGAGGGATAAATTTCCCACTCTGCCTTTGCCAACATGGATGATTTGGGACCATAACTGTTTTGTGCAACATTTGGTTGAAGTAGAGCAGTAATTGTCCAAAACTCTTCTGTCTCAATGGGCTGTCTGTTTTCTGGTCTCTTAACTACAGAAAGCAGGAAATTTTTAGGACTTTTTAAAAAAATCTGTTCCAACTGATGTTTTTTGTTTGTTGTTCCAGATTGACATTCTGTCTGGCACAAGTCTAGGATATGTGAGACAAAAAGAAAACCTAGGAATTCCTTGCCACATATTTCCTCAGGTACTGAAGCCTCTATTGCTTTTGCTCTACTTGTCAGGGCTTTCTTTCATTTTTTTAAAGCATAGAACACACAGGGTTGTTAACTGACCATACTGAGAGGAATAATAAAATGTGTGTCATCTCTATTGCTATCTAGGACTGAAATCCCTTCATGATGTTTTTTTTTTCTGTACTATTTAATGCTACTTTTTTGTGCATGAGGATAAATGCCAAGTGACTGTAAACCTTCACAAGTGCTTGGAGAGGTGAGAATCCTCCTCCTACCAGCCATCAATCTGACATGCTGTATCCCGCCATGGACGGAAAAGTAAGTATCCTCTTCTCACAAGCCTGTCACACAACCCACAGTGAATGGGGAACATACCAAGGAACTACAACCTTCCATAGTGGAACATGCTTGTTACCTGAATCAAGAAGGGTGAGACATGTATCCCCACAAAGTCTAGATGTGTCACAGAGCGGCCACCTGAGGATGGCATGCCCTTTTCCAAGATACTACAGGGGAGAAACACCTGTTCTTGATTATCCATATGCCTGTGTCAGGCCCCTCTGGAAATGAAGGGGGGCAATATTTACTGAGCAAAGGTGTGGAGGGAAAGGCTAGGTGGGGATTAGAGTACCAGGGAACAAAGGAACTCTTCTCAGAAAGTGGGCAGGAGGTGACAAGAAATGGAAACACATGTAAACCAAAACTGTAAGCTCTCAGCATGTTCCTTATTGTCCATTTAGACTTCACTTAGAAAACACAAGTGCAAAATTGGAATTAAGACTTTTAAGTAGCAATTGTAGATTATTAAACACAACACAATACTGTACACAGGACCTATTTGAGCATGGTGTCCTGTGAGGATGCACTGGTTTCATGGTATCCAGTAAATATTTGTCTTCAAGGAAACCTCTAAAGTCTTTACTTAACCTCCTCCTATGCCTTCCCTTCACCTCTACTTATAAGTTCATTTTTATTTACAGTTCCTTGTGTTCCACAATATTAGGAAACTGAGAAGTAGACCCTGTAAATATCAAAACATGTCAAGATTTTCATTGGTTTCTCTCAAAGTTCATATTGGTTTTATTTAATTGCTGTCCCCAGAAAATCACTGATACTCATTAAAACATCTCCCCACAAGGAAAAATAAGGTAGTGGTCAATAAAGAATATTGTCTTCTTGGAATGCTTTTCTCTACCTCCAAAATTCTACTTTAAGTTTGTCATCCCTTCATTTTTATACCAGTGACTTCTATGTAAATGAAAATTCCTCCATGTAGAAAGACCCAAATTAAGCTTTGTCATTTACTTAAATTTGGATGATTGTAATGTACATGCCATAATCTCTTAAGAAATTAGATCTCATACAAAGGGATATAAGGAAATTTTTGGAGATGAGGGATGAGTCTATTACTATAATCATCATTTCATCATGTGTTCACATATGCTCCAACTTATCAAGTTATCACATTAAATATGTTCACTTTGTGTAATGATTATACCTCAATAAATCTCTTTATACATGTGAACTTGACTTCAAGAATTTTTTTAGGTAAAAACCTCTAATGTGGCGCTAGAATGGTGGCCAGGCAAAGAAAACAGAGGCAGGAGCTGGGAAAAGTAAACAAGTAAACTTCCTACTCCCTGGGTTGGGCTATTTGTCTTAAGTACCCAGAAACCTACCTTAATCAAGATCCCAGATATTTTAGATTGTTTTTGAACTGACAAGGATTTTGTAGCTGCCCAACAGTCATCTTTCACTGGTGGGGATTCTATCCCATTTATCCTTTGGAGGACAGTGTTAAATCAATGGAAGTAGTCAAGTCCAGACAAGCTGGGTGCCTCTGTACAGTGGCATTTTATTAATTTCGATTACAATTACATTTCCAAATCACAGAACATTATTCACAGGCTAACATAACAATCCCTCAGCTCGATTCAGTGATGAATCAGGAAATATGATTGCCAGCTTTAGAATGCCTTTTCAGTTTCCTTTTTCTGTCAAAAACTGAAAGCCTATCCTTTTATATATCCTCTGGATTTGAATTTCAGCCCTGTAACAGCAATGTAGACTTGTGCAGACAAGCATTTTAGAAATATTACCAATAGCTGTAACTTTCTCCTGGAAAAATAAATGCACTATTTGTCACAGGTGGAGATTTTAATAGGGTTACTGTTCGTTTGGAAAATGAAGACAAATTAATTTTGAATAGTCCCAGGGCTGCTAAATATGCCATATATATCATTGAATACTTTTAGTATATGACCCTGATTAATATTCAGATCCCCTGGGATGCAGGTAATAGAGAGTGAGGGATGATGTGAAGTTTGACATTTGCATCACTGCCATGAGCTTCATTTGGGGTGAAAGTTGGATATAATTTAAGTGATTAGCACACATTGAGAGAAAACTATATACCAGGCATGACAAGGGTGCAGAAATAGCTAAGGCACAGTTCCTACCTTCCAGGGACATATAACATGGCAAGGGGAGATAAGTCATGTGGTAATGATGACAGCTATGATGAAAGTGATACTTGTTTCCTTTCAAAGAGTACTATTTACCTAGAAGTCTACTTGGTGTTTTGCAGGTATCATTTCATTTGTTTCCTTTAACAACCCTATGAAGTATGTACTTTTATCTCCATTGAAGAAAAAGAAGTTCAAAGCTTCTACTTTAAGCAAGGCTGTTTAATAATGTAAACTTTTTATTAGTACATTTTTGCAGTACTTAGTGATTACATTTCTTGTGTGGGAGTTTGTACATATACATGACACATCTTAATTATTTTTTGTTCCCTTCCTCTGCCATCCAAACTGCTCTTTACAACTCTGGTTCCCTTTCACATTTGCAAAAACTTTATGTTTTATTCTGGA
>PVLD010037680.1:0-10083 GCA_004027595.1 Dinomys branickii | reverse complement strand
TGGGACTTTCCCACGTCTCGCCCCGGCAGCCTGGTCCGCCCTACCACATCTCCCCCGGCATCTCAGAGAGATACGCCCAGTTTAAACTTCCCAGCCGAGGTTCCGGCATTCACGCTCACCAAGTCTGTCTCGAGCTGGTGGTGTTTATTAAGGAGGTTCGCTCCCTTGCTGCTCACCCGGTCGCCATCTTCCCCGGATCGATGTATGATGTTTTTGATAATTTGTCACATTCTGTTGCTAGCAACTTGCTGAAAATTTTTGCATCTATGTTCATAAAGGAGATTGGTCTGCGGTTTTCTTTTTTCGTTGTGTCTTTTACTAATTTTGCAATCAGGGTAATGTTAGCTTCCAGGAAAGACTTTGGGAGTAATCCTTCCCTTTCAATTTCATTAAAGAGTTCTAGGAGCATTAGTGTTACATTTTCCCAGAATTTCTTGTAGAATTCAACAGTGAATCCATTGGGACCTGGACCTTTTTTACTTGATAATTTTTTTTTTATTACTGCATCAATTTCATTGCCTCTTTGTTGGATTGTTTAGGCTTTTTATATCTCCTTGGTTTAGTTTTGGTAATTCAGATGTATCCAGAAATCCATTCTTATCTTTTGAATTCTACATTTTATTAGAGTACAGGTGTGTGAAATAGTTGCTAATAATCTAGATTTCAGCAGTGTCTATTATGTTTGGAAACTTTTCATTTCTAATTGCAGTGATCTGGATATTTTCTTTCCTGTTTTGGGTAAGATTGGCTAAGTGTTTGTCTAGTTTATTTATTCTTTCAAAGAACCAGCACTTTGAACTGGTTGATTACTCATTTAAATATTTCATTAATTCTTTATATTTTAGTCTCAATTTTGTTAATTTCTACTTTGATCTTTACAATTTCTTTCCTTGTCCTAGCTTTAGATTTGGATTTTTGTTATTTTTCTAGGACCTTGAAATGCATTATTAGATTGTTTATTGGAGTTTGCTCTGTTTTTCTGATGTGGGCATTCACAGGTATAAAATACCCTTAGGATTGTTTTCATTGTGTCCCATAAATTCTGGTTTGTTGTGCTGGTGTTATTGTTTAATTTTAGAAACTGTTATTTATTCTATGACCCATTGATTACTCAAGAGTGTATTGTTTAATTTCCATGAATTTGTATACTTCCTATGGTTTCTTTGCCATTAATCTTTAGTTTTATTGTTCTATTATCTGGTAATATGAATGGGATCATTTTGATTATTTTGTATTTACTTAAGTATGCTTTATTGGCCACTATGTGGTCTATTTTGGGGAAAGTTCCATGTGCTGCTGAGAATAATATGTATTCTGTTATTGGTGGGTGAAATATTCTGTGGGTGTCTATTAAGACCATTTGTTTAAATGTTCTGTTCAACTCTGATATTTTGTTGATTTTTTTGCTAGCTGATTTGTCTATTTGTGACAATAGGGTGGAGAGGTCTCCCACTCTAATTGTGTTGGTGTTTATCTGTTCATTTATGTTCAATAGCATTTGTTTTATAAAGTTGGGTGCCCCAGTGTTTGGTGCATATATGTTTGTAATTATTATCTCTTCCTATTGAGTCGTTAACCAATATGTAGTTACCTTATTTGCCTCTTCTGATAAATTTTGCCTTGAAGTCCAGTTTGTCTGAAATTAGGGCAGCTACTTCTGTTTGTTTTCAGGTTCTCATTGCATGGAATATTGTTTTTCAACCTTTGATTTTTAGTCCATGAATTTTGGGGGGGGGTGCTAAACATGTTTCTTGTGTACAGCATACCATTGGATTTTATTTCTGTATCCATTCTGCCAGTCTGTGTCTTTTGACTGGGGAAATGAAGCCATTCACATTGAAGGTTATTAATGAGAGGTACTGGCTTATTTCTATACTATATTATCTTCCTGTTGCTGATTCTCTTTCTTCTCTTTCTATTTAACTGCTTACCCTACATGCTGTAGTTATTTTATCAGACCTGTTGGCTTTGTTAGCTTGGGACTGACATTGGCCTTATATTCTAGTTCTGACACTCTGTCCTCATACTGGTGAATTCTGTTGCCCATACTTTCAAGAGAATTTTTAATCTCCTGAATTTCTGTTTGGTGCCTTTTCATGGGCTCCAGTTCTTTGCTAAACTGGTCATTCATGTTTTGTATTGTTTTGCTTAGTAGAGCTAGATTTTTATTAGTGTCTTCTGTAAATTTGCTGATCATTTTGTTTATTACATCCATTATCTGACTAGTTATGTCATGTTTGAGCTCACCAAGCACATTATTGATCTGTTTTCTTTTTATCTCCTGTGTTATCCTTTCAAATAATCTGGTTGTGTGACTTTTAATTTCCTACCCTTCCTACCCCTCAATGTTCCATGAATCAGTTCTGGAGAAGTTGAGAGTTTTTAAAAACATTTTCTTTTCTTTTTATGTTTCTCTCTCTCTCTCTCTCTCTCTCTCTCTCTCTCTGTGTGTATTCAAGTTTGTGGGTTGATTACAGTGAAATACATTGTTGCTAATATGGAGACCTCTTTAGCTAATGTCTGCTTTTCAGGGATGCATTTTGGGCATTTCTAAGTATTGGCCTTTGGCTGTGTCCCTAGATCCAACACCTCTGTTTATTTGGGTGGGGAGGCTGCAGTGTATTTGACCCACCACCCTGTTCTCTGGAAATGGACTGCAATATTATTAAAGACTCAAAGGCAGTTCAGATACTGGCATACAGAGAAAGCCAATTAGTAACAATAGCTATGTCTCCCTGGCAACAGCAATAAAATCAGAAACAATAGTGTTAAAGACAAACTGGATATTGACATACCACAAGAATCAGTAAAGTACCCCCTTAAAGAAAGGAAAGAGATCTATATTTATAAACACTAAGACAAACTAAATATTGGCCTACAGTAAATAACTACTAACTGCAACAACTATACTTTTGTTGAAGCAGTATCAACAGTAACAGCATAGAAGTAACTGCCTATTAAAGATTCATTAAGCTCAATGGTTGTGCTAGCAAAGATAGAGACGATGGGAACCAGAGAATGAAAAAAGTAAAATTTGACCCAAGGGGACCTCCCACGGGAGGACTACAACCTGGGTTCAGGTGAAGAGCTGGGTCTTGGGGGCCAGTTTCTCTGTGGAAGCCAGGCTCAGAGCAGGAAGAGTCCTAGGTGACAGGCCAGCCAAGAGATAATGTCAGGATGGCCAGGGGCTGAATAGCATAGGCAGGGCACGAGTGGAAGGTTTAGATGACCCATGATGTCACTGACCCTGGGTTGTACTATGAGCTGGGCAGCAGCAGTCTAGAGTCTTGGGGTCAGGTGATCAGTGGTCCAGGGTCAGGGCATCAGGACCCTAGGCCTCACTGCCTTCTCTTGATTGCATTTCTAAGCCACTTTAGAGGACTCTGCTTATAGTTTCAGCTCCTTCTTTGGGACAAGAACTCAGGAGACTCCCTGGTCTGCAGTGTTATGTCCTGGAAGGGGCATAAACCCAAATGCTATGGGCCAGAAGGATGACATCCATGAGTGTGGCAGCCCAGAGAAGCCCCAGGTATCCTGGTCTGACCTGATAGGGCTGATGGGAGATGTGAGCCATTTTCTGCCTAGAGGAAGGCACCTGGCCCATGCAGCAGGAACTCAGCTTTGGCTGTTAACCACCTGCACTCAGACTCTTAGAAAACAGGTTCCAGGCCAAAGTCAGAGTGAGGTCCCTTTGATCTGGTTGTCAAGTCTTGTGGTGACATGGTGGCAGCAGCACCAGTAACCAGCGATGCTCAGGCCATAATTGGATTTTCACGGGGCTCAGGTCTCCTTGTTAGTTCTCTGTCTGGTCTCTGGTTCTGCTGCGGGGTTCTGCAGAGAGCGTAATTGCTGCTTCCCAGCATCACTGGACCATGGCTGGTTTTAATCTGTCCAGCCCTGGATTTTTCTTGTCATCAAAGACAAACCCAGGCATTTCTATGTTCATAAGAAACCCCCTGAATAAATCTAGCTGGCTGGAAAGCTTCATTTTCTCCATCTTTTTTTATCATTTAGATTGGGAAAACATCAAGAGGTTACAACAAAGCAAAACAAACTCCCAGCCAACTCCTCCCCTGGTGACCCACATGATTCCAAGAAGTAACAAACACTAGATCCCTTCTAGACAGCATGGCATCACTTGGGGAGGGGTGTCTTCTGCTCTGGAAGAAGAGATGCAGGGATAGTGAAGTCTGAGGTATATAGGCAGGTCACCCTGCAGAGGATCAGGGAAGAAAATGCCCTTCTGGGCACCCAGTGCAGGACTGGAGCCATGCAGCTTGGTCTGTTGGTCAGGTTTGTATCACTGTGGTGATAGACCTGAGATGATCAGTTTCAAAGGAGGATTGGTTTATATTGGTTCATGGTTTCCATTCATGGTTGTTTTGGTCCTGTGATGACATAGGATATCATGGTGGAGAACGTGGTGAATGAGGTCTGTCTACTCCATGTGGCTGGAAAGCAAAAACGGAGAAGAGGGGCCGGGTCCCAATATCCTGTGCAAGAGCATGACCCCAATGACCTAACTTCTCATTAGACTCCACCTTCTGGTGGTTCTACCATCTCCCAACAGTACCATAAGCTGTGGGCCTGTCTTAGGCACTCTTCTCACTAGTGGGACAAAATAGCCTTGGGACAGTTTAAAGGAGGAGAGGTTTATTTTGGCTCACATTTCAGTGCATGGTCAACAAGCTCCAAGGCAGGATGGTATAACAAAGGGCTTGGAGGAGAACTGCTCACAGCATGACAGGCAGGAAACAGAATAAAGAGAGGAGATGAGGACGGAGATAAAACCTTCCAGGTCATACAGTGACCCACCTTCTAACAGCAAATCAGCTTTAAGCCCCATAATCAAATTGCCTTCCACAAACCCTGCCTATGAGCGCTTGAGGCTCTTGGGGACATCTACATAGAAACAATCATAGGGACACTTGAGATCCAGCCATAACTCTTAGCTATGGTCTTGGCCTCTTCTCTTAGCTACTGCCCCACTAATGCATCTCCACCCATATGAACAAAAGAGAACGATGCACCAGAAGGTTGTTATCCAAGTGAAGTGAGCACTGCGTACGTGTATTTTGGTACCTGGTGGGTTCAGGGTCAGTATTTAGGGGCCCAAAGTGAAGGAGAGTGAACTGACTCTGAGAGTCATCTTGGGAGGCATTGAGTGGCATCCAGACTCCTGCCACTGCCACCTTCTGGGGCAGATAGCAGACCCCATGCCATGCCCTGTGATCCTGGTGATTCCCTTCCCTTCCATTCTCAGCAGACCCTGGCTGTCTAGCCAGTCTCTCTCAAGGCATTTGGAGGCCCTTGAGTACCTTAACCCAGCATAAAGAGGCAGCAGCCCCATGGGTGAGAATGTGACCTCTGGATCTGAATGGCTTGGATTCACAACTTGCTCCTGGTTCACTCAGTGTGGCTTTGAGTAAGTTGCCATGTCTCTCTGTGCTCCAACATCCCTACTTATAAAGTGAGCACAGGAAGCATGACCTCCACATAGAGCAGTGGTGAGGATGGGGGAAATCCATTGATCAAGGCATGTGGACCCAGGCCTGAGGGGCCAACACCCTAGCTGACATTTGGTGGCTTCTTGGACCACCTTTCCAAATATCTTAGGCTCTCTTGCAGCCATGCACTCATCTCACTCATTCAGAGTAAATATTTATCACTTCTAGCCCAGGTGCTGGGCATTGTCTAGGTGCTGGGCACCTTGGTGACCCTGTACAATGACTTTGCTTTCAGGCATCTGCTTGTCTCATGGAGGGAAGGAAGATGTACATAGCTAGATGCAACTGTACCTCCAGAAAGAGACCCTGGTGCTAAGGGTAGACAAAGTGGGGCCCTCACTGAGTCTGGGGGCTCTTGGAAAGAGTGTCCATAAGTCAGGGACCTTGTGGGAGCAGCAATTCCACATGCGTGGTCTCCTAAAGTGTCAGCAACTCAAGACTCCTGTCCTGAGCAACTTTCCTCTAGACCTAAGTTGAAATAAGGTGATTACAGATAGTCTCTGATTTAGATGGCTTGATTCAAGAGTTTTCAACTTCAAGGTGGTGCAAAAGTGATGCATATGCAGTAGAAACCATAATTGAGATCTTGGATTTGGCTCTTTTCCTGGGTTAGTGACATCCAATCCTCTTCTTTGGTGTTGGGTAATGTTTGGAAATTCCTGTTGCATTCAGCCATATGACCACAAGTGGAAGCAACTTACTTTATAGGTGCTCTGTTGCTAAGCTGTGATTGGTAGGAGATGCATTTTCAATTTACAATGTTTTCAACGTAGGATGAGTTCATGGAGATATGGCCCCTCATTGCCCCCCAAGGCCACACCATTTTGTGGGAATCATTTCTCTAGCTTTTAGATAGGAGTCCTTCTTCTGAGTTTTTTCCCCCTTAAAATCCAGGGCTCCAATCCCCGGAAACCCAAACCAATTCCTGCCATGAAAAACTTTACTAACCCCTACAGAGACACAATTACTCTGTACTGACTTCATTACTGTTCCTACAATCTTAGTTTGGAGTAGCTATAATTAAATTGTTTCCCTTATTCATTTTTGTTTTTTAGATTTGCTTTTTACAGCTCTAGTGGGTTTTCTGTCAGGACAATACTACTCTCTCACCTTCTTTGGCTTTTTAAAAATAGCTTCAATGAGATCCAGATTGATTCTTCACAATTTAGTTTCCATCGTCCTGTGGAGATTTGAGCTGAGGAGAACTGCTTAATGGAGGTTCAATCTCCCATCAAGTACAGCTTAATGCATTCTAGGACTGTTTCTTCAGCCAGAATCTCCAAACTTTTCCAAACTCTTCCCACAAGCCAATAACGCTTCTGATCCACATGGTCAGGTACAGTCACAGCAATGACCCTACCCTTGGTACCAAATTCTGTCCTAGTTACTTTTCTCACTGCTGAGACAAAATACTCAAACCTGAAGTTAAAGGAGGAAAAGCTTATTTTGACTCACACTTTGTAGAGGTTTCAGTCCATCATCAGCTGGCCCCACTGCAGGATGCCATGGCAGGGGGCGTCACAGAGGAGAAAGGGTTCATGGTAGGCAGAAGACAGCAAAAATAGCAAGCAAGCAAGTGACATGTGACAATAGTAACTTCTTTCTTTCCCTTTATGTATTTTGTCTAGGGCACTTGTACTTACTATGGGTAGCCCTCACACCCAGAACTATGTCAAACCAATCAGTGGACTCATTTAGTAATCACATCTAGTAATCCTGGTATCAAACACTCTAAATGCAGCCACCTCTGAAACAGCCCCACCTATGACCACATGAGGCTTTGAGGGGACATCTAGATACAAGCCAAAAAAAGGGAAATTTTTTTCTCCAGCTCCTATTTGAAGAATCCTGTGCTGAGATCTGATTGGCCAAGACTGAGTCATGTGACTTTCTGGGGCCATTCAGTATGGCTGCTGCAGAAGGTAAAATTACGTTTCAGAGAGGGATAGGATGGAGAGAATGAGTATGAGACCTTCACTTCAGAGGCCCATTGGTGTGGGCACTGGTATGGGGGAAGACTTGCTGTTCCTAGGGGGCCTGAAATGCTACCACAATGGTGTCTCTACTCAGACATGACACACACTACATAGCTCATACACCACATACATAGAGCACACACACACACACACACACACACACACACACTACACACTACACAGTTCACACAGCACACATACCACACATACATAAAGACCTGGTCGTGGACACAAAACCATATCCTAGCACACACACACATACACACAACGCTACACACACATACTTCACAGCATACATGTACCACACTCACCCAAATACATAATGCAAATGGTATCAAATCATATGGACACAAACACCCCACACAGCATAACACACACTGCCTACTTTCATCATATTATACGTACACGATTCACAGCAAACACACCACACTCTACATGTACACATCAGATCATACACTTCTTCCCCTACCCATACAGAACACAGTGCATCCCCACAGCAGACTTTGTAATGTCCCATGTATCCTGTATACATGCACCTTCCACATACCATAGCACCATAGCACATGCATAGCCCTACAATACACCACACACACAACATACACATATACAAATACCTTATACAATATACCACAAACACATTCCACACAGACCACATATGTTTACACATTGCTGCCAATATACTACACACACACACACACTCTCTTTTACATGGTCAACAAGATGAGCAAGTGTCTGTTCACAGAATTTGGGAAGCAAAGGTCTATACTACCAGGTACCACTTGGTAAGGTTTCAGCAGGGAGATCCAGCCTCTAGTAGTTGTGGGAATAGAGCTTCCTCTGGGGGCCCAGCCTGCTGAGGGTGCCCTGCACTGGGCGGGGAATGGGGCTTTGCCTGGGATGTGTGGACCTGCCGTTACTGTCGGCCTTTGGACTTTCCCTTGCAGACCTTTCTGGAGAGTGGGCTGGGCTGAATATGGGGGTGCTGGGACCGCATCCCAACACCTGGGGCCTCTGGATGGAGTACATGGGCTTGTCCAAGGTCCCTGCCTTCCCTCCCTGTCTAGCTCCATGCAGTGATCTGGAGCCTGCGACTTGTGGGCAAGACAGCGACCAGCACAGGGAAAGACAATCTTTGGGGTCCCTGTGGACTGACTATAAGCATCTGAGGGCAGTAGTGGCATTTTTTCTGATGTAAGAGCCTCACTGGGCATGAGGATAACCTTGGTCATGGCAATGACCTTCAGACCCAATGGGAGCATCAGCAACCTCTATGGCATGTGTGGCAGAATCAGGCATGGGAAACTCTGGAGTGCCCTAGGGAGAACAGGCAGTGGGCTGGGACAGGTCTCTGTGGCCACCTGTGAGAGCAGAGGTTTTGATACCCAGCATAAAGATATAAGAACACTTCAGTTATTTCTATAGTTTGTACCTTCAATATCCCCCAAATATCTGTGTGTGCAAGGCTTGGTTCCCAGAGTGGGGCTCTTGGGACCTTAGTTGTAGAAGGTTTAGTAGGTGGGACCTAGGGGAGGTTGTCAGGTGATGGACCTTGAATTAGCCTTTTCTCTTCTGGGGCAGGAGGTGAGTGGCTTTGTTCTGCCACGATGTGCAGGGCCCCCTACGATGGACTGGAGCCTCCACAGCAATGAGCCACATAAACCTTTCCTCCTCCAAAGTTTATCTCCAGCGCTGGTTAGTGACAGAGAGCTGACCGACACAGCTACCAATCTGCTCTTCTGTAGAGCACAGATATCTTCCACTCATCAGGACTGCAACATCCTAACTTAGAAGTGCATTTGCATGCCAAGGTTTTTCAAACATGTTTTGGTCAACTTTGTCAGACTCGCTTGGCAAAGGTGATGAAGGGTGTTTAGAAACTGTGCTGTGTTAATGAGTCTGGATGTAATCAGCTCACTTCCTTCTTTCCTGTTTCACATTAGTTTTCCATAGCATTGCTACTGGGAGTGGAAGCAATTACTTGTTCTGCTGGTTTCCCCTGCTATAGCTCTTGAATTCAAATTGGGGTTGAAGACATGTGCTAATTAAAAATAGTGATAATATCAGATGTTCGCAGGAATGTGGAGAAACCGGACCAGTCGTACATTGCTGATGGGAAAGTGGGATGATATACAGTAATTCCTCTGGAAAACAAGTTGGCATTGTCTTATAAAAACCCTGAAAGTTAAAATAAAACAATATATACAATCACTGTTACTCTTCTTGTGCATTTGTCTCAGAAATAAAAACTTATGTTCACCCTTAAATTTGTATATGAGTGATATGGGTTTCTTTTATTCATTCTACCCTCAAACTTACGAAAACAACCCAGACAGATGTTCTTCAACAAGTGCATGGTTAAGTGCACTGTGGTGTATCCATAAATACTTCTCAGCAACAAAAAGAAACAGACTATTGATGCATGTACGAATTTGGGTTGGATCTCTAGAGAATTATGTAGAAGGAAGCAACTGAGTCCCTGAAGCTCCCATTACACATTGTAGGATCCCATTTCTATAACATTCTTGAAATGACACAGAGACTGACACAGAGAACAGAGCAAGGACTGTCAGGGAAACGGAGGGAATGGGAGGGAGGGAGGG
>PVLD010037679.1:0-10085 GCA_004027595.1 Dinomys branickii | reverse complement strand
TTCCCTTCTATCTTCTCTATAATTCTGTATTTCCTCAGTTGTTTTTGTATTAGCAGAAATGAAGATAACTTTATATTATACAGCATCCAGTGCAAATTACCTACTATCTTATCTATAATTTGGTATTTCCTTTAATGTTTTTGTGTTAACTAATGTGAAGATAACTATGTAATACAACATCCAGTTCTAATTCCCTACTGTATTCTGTATAACTTTGTATTTTCTGTATTGTTTATGGCTTTTCTGGTTCATATGTCTCCATTCTTTTGTCTTTAAAATAAAATTAAAAAATAAAAATAAAAATAAAAAAGAAAAAGAAAACAACCTTGATTTCTCTATTGCTAGTTTATATCCACCCTGTGGGATGGGATCTTCTCTTCCTTGGATTAGAACTGAGAGAGCCGCCATGACTTTTGTATATTGAATTGTTTTATTATAGATCAGTCTGTTTAACTAATGTATCAGCAGTAATTAAAGCTTTAATATTTCTCTGCAGTTCAATCTTCTCCCACCTTTCCTGTCAGGTTGAGGTGCTAAAGTGATGAAGGGAGCGTGGCCAGTTCCTTCCACTTTCTCTACAGAGTTTTCCTAACCCTTGCTACCATTTTGCTTCTGAAGGTTTCTGAAACTCTGAAACTGCACCCGAAGAGGAGATAGGTGAAAGGAGGAGAAAGAGTAAGTTCTTTCTTCACTAATATCGCTTTGACCAACATCAATATTGCCTGGGCCTAACTGATGCATGAGACCAATTTGTTTTCTTATAGGGTATTCTTCTGGGCTTTTCTGAGACTTCCTGTCCTTGATATTTCTCCAGCAGAGTAGAAAACCAGTGCCCTCTGTCTCCTGAGATCTGAGTCACAAGTCATCTGCCTTCAGGTGGTTGACTACTCTGAATCTCCTTTCTCTAGGCTTAAGGTGAACCCTAGTCTTACCCCCAAATATTTTCACTGTGAATACTTCAGACTCACAGAATGCCTACAACTTTCTTCTAACTCCTCTCCTAATTTTCAAGACTTTTCTTGGCCTCTGCATTTTCTTTTAGATGAGGTGATTGCTAGTGAGCTGAGGGTCACAAACCAGTTTATAACTACCTCCTTCATGGGACCAGCATGGTGGTCTCACACCTCGCATTAGAATGTGTTATTTGTTATCTTGCGGCATCAGCCAAAAGTGAGACAAAACCAGTCTATTCAAGAATTCTGATTCAAAAAAAAAAAAAAAGAATTCTGATTCAGAAGACTGACTTACTATTAGGGAAATCCATTAATGCATTTCAAAACAATAAATAAATAATGGAGAAAATGCATTATTATTTTAGAAGCAGAAAAATAGATTCAAAATTTAGATGAAAAATAGATTTAATAGATTCAAATTTTATAGCTTAAAAATTTTTGGCTTAGCAATAAAAAACTTTCTTAATCTCATTAACAGCATCTATCAAACACTCATAGTATGTATATTTAGTGGTAAAATGCTAGTAGGTTTATTGGTTTTTTAGGATTATTTGTATGGCTTATTTGAAAACATGTAATATATGAGTTGTGGAACTAGCCACAGAGGAGATCCTTTGTCCCTATATCAAAGAACTGGTGAAGGAATGTGTACATACACATTTCAAGTTAAAATGAAATGTTGAAAAATGTCTCATAAACGGGTCACCACTTTACTTTTTTCTTACTAGCCCCAATTGCTTTTTTTGCAATGCCTTATATTCTTATTTATATGTAGAAAGGACACTTATAATCTATACTCTTGGCAATTTTAAGTATACAGTACATTTATTATTAACTATAGTCATTATGTTAAACAATAGATAGCTTGAACTTATTCTAGTCTAAATGAAATTTTATATCCTTTCCCCAGCTATCCTTTCCTCTAGCTTCTGGCAACAACCTTCCTGTTCTCTGTTTCTCTGAATTCAATTTTTTAAAAACCCCACATACAAGTGACATCATGCAGTATTTGTCTTTTTCTACTTGGCTTATTTCACTTACATAATGTCCCTCAGGTTCATCCATGCTATTGCAAATGACCTCTAAGGTCATTTTAAGGTTGAATATAGTCTGTCCAGCAGAGTGGGTTTAATTGCCAGGTATGACTTTATGTGGATGCCATATGCCTAGATAATTCCCAGTATATGACAAATACCCGCATAACTTTTTGCAGTCACTGGATTTCTACAAATTACGATTATGTAAATTTTTTTTTCTGTTTTGGCAGTACTCTAGATTAAATCCAGGACCTTCACACTGAAATATATCTACTTTTCTTTATTTTGAAACAGGGTCTCATTAAATCCCTAAGTTGCCTGAGGTGGCTCAGACTTGCAATCCTCCTCCTCAGCCTCCAAGAGTTCTGAGATTGCAGGCCAGTGCCACCACTTCTGGCTATGTGAGACACTTTAGACTATGGGATGAATAATTGTCACACTTACAAAAGCAGTAAGCTTTAACATCATATCAGATACATTTATTTTACTACTAAAAACAAAGTAAAACAGATGACATTACATTTTTAGTAAGAGTGAATAGACAGAAAAAAAAACACTTTATTTTCTCAAATTCAAATTCACAGTTAGGACTTTTTGGATAATAGCAGAATTCAATTCCCAGTAATTGGCATTTTAAACTGATGATATCGCTGAAAATAATCCCTCTTTTTGTAATTAGTTATCAAGAAAAAACCTTGATGAATCGCCTAATTCTGTTCTACAGTTGTAAATACCTATATCTTTTGTGCTTATCAGAACTGAATTTATAATGAAATGTCTGGTGGCAAGGTTTTAAAAGACTAGGACAAAGTATGCCCACAGTACATTTTAGTTTATTTCTCTTTGAGGAGAGATTATCAGTCTGGTTCTGATGGTGAAGTATTGGGGAATCAATGCCCTTTGAGAAACACTATGAAATTCTGACATATTTAACTCAGTCTTGTGAACTAGAAATAGCTTTATTCAAAGTAAATATGACATTATATATACCTCAGACAACAACTACTGCACATGTGCGCAGAAAAGAATTTTAAATTATTCCTCTAGTGTGCATTTGCTGCCACTTCAATCATTTTATCATCTTCTAGCAGACAGTATGAGAAAAATTTATGCACAGAATAATAAGATGGAGAAACTCTCAAATATTAGCCCAATTTACTTCTCCTGTGAATTAAACAAAGAACATCAATTTTGAAGGTTAGTTGAAAACCCTCAGTTGGTCTTATGGAAACAAAGAAACAAAAAACCACAACCAAACAAAGAAAACTCTGTCACGGAGAGCCCACAGGTCACTGAAAGAAAGACCTAGCAGCTATGCCTAGCAGAATGGAAAACAATCGACTATTCCTATCAGTTTATTCAACTTCTCAAATGTTTCTTTAAAAGGTTTTTGTCTTTTGCTGAGAAATTCTTTATTATTAGGTATTAGTTCAAACATTCTTTCCTTGCTTATTGGTATATATTTGCAATACACCAATAATTACATTTATTTTGAGGAAGTGGTATATATATATATATATATATATATATATATTTCATATCCTGATCATTTTCTCCTCTTTCATCCTTCCTCCTGTCCTCTCTCTCCTTTCCCTGATCAGCTCATCAGCAAAAGTCAACCTCTTCTTTCCTATCATCTCTCCTTTACTTAACACTTTTTTTATATTTTGCATTTCTTGTATTACAGAAACCATGAGATATTTAATCTTCTGTATCTGAATTATTTCTCTTGATATTATTGTCTAAAGATCCACCCATTTTTTTATAAGTGACTAAAATTTGTCTTTCTTTATAGCTGAATAATCCTCACTGTGTATATATGCTGCATTTTCTTCATCCATTTGGCTGCTGATGGGCATCTAGGCTGTTTCCATAGTTTAGCTACTGGGAATTGCACTGTTATAAACATGGGTGTGCCATTGTCACTATATTATGATGCCTTTAAATGTTTCAGGAAAATACCAGGAGAGATATACCTGAGTCAAATGAAATTTCTATTTTAGTTTTTTGAGGAATCATCATCTGATTTCCTTAGGGGTTGTACAAGCTTAAATTCACACCAACAATGTAGAAGGGTCCCATTAAGAAACGATTAACAAAGGTTATATATGAGGGGATCAATGTGGATAACTTGTATTTCATTCCTTACAGTTTGAGGATTGTTTCAGGTATTCTACAATGCACATGTTATACTTTTATAAGGAGAAACATAAATAAATGTTAGTTTGTAAATGAGAAAACAGAGGGGTTCCTTTTCCCTCACATCTTCACCGGCATTTGTTATTTTGTGTGTGTGATCTTGATAAATACTCTCATTTTAGTAAGATGAGATTTTACTTGTTTTGCTTTACATTTGCCTAATGGCTAAAGATGCTGAACATTTTTTTCATGTACTTACTGGCCATTTGTACTTCTTCTGAGAAGTGTCTATTCATTTGCTCTTAATTTGACTGGGTCATTTGTTTATTAGAGTCTAATTTGTTGAGTTGTTTATGCATTCTAGACATTAGTGATCTATCAGAAGATTGCCTGGAATTTTTTTTCCTATTCCATAGATTTCTCTTCGCTGTTGATTGTTTCCTTTGTTATGCAGAAGCTTTTTAATTGAATAAAATCCCATTTGTTGTTTCTTTGGTATTATTCTCGTATATTCTCTCATTTAATGAAAGTATCATTATATTTTAAAATCCATACCAGGAACAGATTGAAATATTTGCATTTTCTGAACTCAGTTTAAAATGGTCAATACACAGGGCTCATTTAAATATTAAGTTTTATCAATGGGAATGAGAGAAACTGCTCCTTATTGGATTATGACCAGGCATTCTAAAGGTATATATTTTAAGTAATTTACAAATATCCTTGTAAATTAAGCCTTGCTGGTGTTTGTTTACACTTTCCCATTATGACTTAAGGAGATAAACATAGAATTCAAAGAAAATAGATGTTCCCATCCACCTTTAACATTTTCCATTAGTGCCTGTTATTAATACAAAATTGTGATGTTTGTTTTGGGGAGCTGGCACGTGTTTGTTTTGAGAAATATGAGGATTGTATACCATGGAGTACTACTTTGCCATAAAGGATAAACTTGAGACAGCTTTTGGGTAAATTGTGCCTTGAGACCATGCTATTAAGTGAAACAGATCAGACACACTTGTGTAAATATCACACTGTTTTTCTGATGCGAGTATCCAAAAGCATAAATAAAGACCTAGTGGATGATATATATTGGAAAATATTCATATGGGAAGGGGAACAGGGGAAGGCAGGGGAGGTAAAAGGAAAAAAAGAATAGAAGAAAAAATGGAAACAAAGCTTCTGTAAATATGGAGGGTAAGAGAGGTTGTCAGAAAGGGAATAGGGAAAAGAAGAAGCAAGATATATCACGTACAGGTACATTCCCTGCAATGAATGTGACCATCACGTTTAGGAAGAATACCAATAAAATTAACTTTTAAAAGAAATTTTAAAATATGGTGGTGATAAATGTGGGAGTTAAAACTCTTTCTGATTGGGTTTTCAGTGAAATAAGGAGTCAAGCCATTAGCTAAGTGGAACAGAGAAAATGTGCTGTGATTTTGAGGCAGGAGGCAATAAGGTGGTATAGTGATGTTAGAAAATGTGAGAATAATTTTGCGTTAGGGAAATATGGTTGGACTGCAACACAACACTGAAGGCCCCCAGTCATGTACTGAAGGTGAACCCACCTGTGCACTTTATTGTCAGTCATGTCCTGAAATTTGATTACAGGCATGCAGTCGGTGGCCAGATGAACTCAAACAGAGGTTGAGATTTTGCTTGTGACTGACTGCAAGCTGTCTTGATGCAATTCATGATGTTTCTCTTGAGACCGCATAAGGAACAGTAAAGTGCAAAGCATTAGGTGGACTACAAACTCACCTATAACTGAGACTTGAGAAAGAGTGGCTCCAGATAAATTTGCAGAGATAAAGCTATTTTCAGGGGAGATAGAACATTTCATTAATTTCTCGGCCTTTCCATGTAAATCAGTCCTTTGGTAACCACAGTTTTGCAATGGATCTTGATTACTGAGAATGGAGCAAGTGGCAAGTTTGAGAAAATTAATAGTATTTCTTTCCAATTCCCCCATTACTCAGTACACTCTTCCCACCGATATATCTAAGAAGCATAAGTAGCATGAAGTAATAATGCATTCGGGTATGGGATTAACTGTGAGAAGAGGGAAACTGGTGGGATGAGAAAGCAGTACCAATCATCAACCCATGAGAGCTTTGGGTATTCTCTAGAGCATCTCTTCTCTTCCTTTTCAAGTGCTATTTGATTTTGATATGGTAGGAAAAGGAAATCCCAGGAAGGAAATTTTAATTGTCCAAATGGATGCTATTGAAAGTTCTATGGGAGTAGAGAATGGTTGTTATAGAACTTTCACTATCTGTATGATCTTTTTCAAGAAGTTAGGATGTCATGAGCATTTTTATTTTTTTGGTACTGGGAATTGAACTCAGGACCTTGCACTTGCCAGGCAGGTCATTGTGCCACTGAGCTGTATCCCCAGCACGCCATCAGCATTTTCTAAGACAATCTCTAAATTTAAACTAATTCATTACAAAAGCTCTGTCTCTCTGTCTCTCTGTCTCTCCCTCTCTCTCATAACAGGCATGGATACAGCTAAGACAGCTGTTAGCAATAGCTTATGGCACATAACTTTGCAAACTGCCTTACATACTCCAGTACAGTTCTCTCTGAATTCTCCAGTTAAATACACCCTATGTATGATAGGGTCCCTTTCTCAGACTATACACTGGCAGCTGTTTTGTTGAATTTTTAGTTATAAAAGTGATGACAGCAGCTTAAATAACTTTCCATTTCTCCCTTAAAAATAGTCAAGCATTTCCAGTGGTAATATGCAGAACCCAGGTTCTTAGTGGAGATTTTCAACAGTCACATTATAAAGAACTACATCGTGATAGAAAGATTAATGACCCTGGACCTTATTTTAAAAGCTATAGAAAGAGAGAACTAGTGGAAATGTTACATTTGTTGTATTATATTTGTTTTGTAGCCCTGCTGGTTTTGCTTGGATTGACTCCTAAAGTACCCAGGAGGCTGACTGTGTAGGAAGGTCAGGGTGGCCTCAGTCACATGCCTGGCAGTTGGTACTACCCTCTCAGCCTCCTTGTGGGCTCATATCTTCCAGTAGGCTAAACTGCTTTCCTCACATGTTAGCCTCAGGGTAGCACTCAAGGGGAGGAAGGTGCAACCTGAACAGTGCTTAGTGTCACTAACATTTGGGAACTGTGAATTAAAAACACAGTGAGACTTCAATTTTTTTCTGAGATGGCTATTCTCAAAAAGGTGAGCAATAAAAAATGCTGGCACAGATATGAAAAAATGGAACCCTGGTACATTATTGGAGAGAATATAAACTAATATGACCACTATGGAAAAGAACATGGAGGCTCCTCAAAACACTAAAAATAGAGCAACGATATGATTGAGCTATCCTACTTCTGGATATATACATAATGAAGCCCATATTTTGAGTAGGTATCAACATCATTATGCTTTTTGTAACATTATTTTCAATAGCTAAGATACAGAAGCAAAATAAGTGCCCATTAAGAGATGAATTTAAAAAGAAAATGTGGCATATATAAAAATGGAATAGTATTAAGTCTTAAAAAGTGGGGGCTGGGGATATAGCTCAGTGGAATAAGCGCTTGCCTAGCAAGCGCAGGGTCCTGAGTTCAATCCCCAGTACCGCAAAAAAAAAAAAAAAGTCTTAAAAAGTAGAAGTAATCTTATGATAAGTGACAACATGAATGAACCCGGAGTACATTATGTTGCATTAAATAAGTCTGACACAGAACCATATGTACCATGTTACTTGATTTATGCATTGAGTTTTTAAATGTTGAACTCAAAGAAGCAGAAAATAGAATGATGGTTACCAGAGCCAGGTGTTGGTGATGGGGCAGGGATTGGGGAAATGTTGATCAAAGAATGTGAAATTTTGGTTAAATAGGAATACTAAGTTCAAGATATCTATTATTGTATGCAGGTGCTCTTTGACTTATAATGGAGTTGTGTCGAAATGAACATATCTTAAACTAAGAATATCATCAGTTAAGCATGCATTTAATACACTTACTGCAGCAAGCACAATAGTTTAGCAATGCAGTGCATTTTAAGTAGTGCTTGTTTACCCTCATGATGTGTGGCTGAGAGCTGTATCTTACTGCTGCTGCCTAGCATCAGGAAAGAGTATCATACAGAATGTTGATAGTTCAGGGAAAGAGCAAAATACAAACATAAAAGTATGAATTTTCTACTGAATTTATATCACTTTTCAATCATTATGCAGTCCAATAATAAAATGAATTATCTTAAGTTAGGGCTCTTCTGTACTTGAAAATTACTAAGCAAGCTGGGTGTTGTGGTGCACACCTGTAATCTCAGCACGCAGGGGTTGAAGGAGTAGGAGCTCCATGAACATGAGGCCAGCCCGGGCTATCTCGTGAGTTTAAGGCAACCCTGAATTACACAGTGAGACCCTGTCTCAAAAAATCAAAACGAAAAGCAAAAAAAAAAGGAAAAAAAAAGTTGCTAAATGAGTAGATTCTAGATGTTTGCATTACAAACTATGGCTCTTAACAAATACTCTGACAATTGTATTAGTAGTAAATTCATTTATTGTATTCAATTTAGTTTTGAATAATTTTGTAATAGTTTAGGCAAGTGAGAACATTTGTATCAATAAAATAAGCCAGGCCATTTTTCAAAATAGTTCTTTTTGGTTATGCTGGGCCAGCATAATAAATATATGTACATATATACAAACATTACAAGTCTTAGCATGAATCACCATGACACCAGAAGTATTCCTACATTAGTTTTACTATATTCATCTTAAATACTGACCTTTGTTCAAATGTTTTTTAAAGTAGTAAATGATTTTTTAAATCTACTATTGGTAAGAAAAAAATCAATTTTTTAACTAGTGTCTTAAAACTTTTACTTTCTCAAGTGGTCCTTAAATTCTTAATCTCTTTAGTAGCACTCGGGAGATACTAAGGAGCTTGCATAAAGTGATTGTTACATTTAGTATGTAAATACAGTAATGCATATGGAACACTTTAAAATAAATATAAATTTCTTTTTCTTTCTTTCTCCTTTTCTTTTTCTTCCCTTCTTCTTTTTTCCTTTTTTCCTTCCTTTTAGTATATCTGTATAACATTTTTCCATAAATAATTTTAACTTAGATTTATAATCCTGAGACTTAATTATCAAAAGTCATGTAATTGGAATTCTAGCTTCCTAACAAAATTGTGTATATATAGTGCAATATTGTTGCGCATTGTTTTATTGCAGGTCTCTAGAAATTTTTCATGTAGCATGAGCAAACTCTACACTCACTGACAATTCCCCATCTCTCCTTCCCCCAGCTCCTGGCAAGCAGTAGTCTACTTTCTGAACTAGATTGTCTCAGGCAAGTGCTTATTCCACTGAGCTATATCCCCAGCCCAGTAGTCTACTTTCTGGTTCTATGAGTTTAGCTATCTCATGTAAGTTCAATAATGCAGTATTTATTCTTCTATAACTGCTAATTTCACCTAGCATGATTTTCTAAAGGTTCATCCATGTTGTAGCATATGGCAGAATTTTCTTCCCTTGTAAGGCCAGATAATATTCCCTTACATACCACATTGCCATTTACTTTGTTTCTCCCTCTTGGATTTTTATGAATAATACTGCAATAAACATGGAAGTATAAATATCTTTTCAAGATCCTGCTTGTAGTTCTTTTGGATAAATACCTAGAAGTGGGACTGATGAATCATATACTAGTTCTTTTTTGAGTTAGACACTGTTTTCCATATTCCCACCAACACTGCATAAAGGTTCCAATTTCTTTGCATCCTAACACTTCTTATGTTCAGGCTTTTTTGTTGTTGTGTCGAGTTTTCATTTTTATAATGGCCACCCTAACAGTGTAAAGTGATATATTTTTGTACTTTTGATTTGTATTTTTCTGATAATTAGTAGAGTTGAGAATTTTTATACATTTGCTAATCATTTGTATGTCTTTTGGGGATAAATCTCTATGTAA
>PVLD010037678.1:0-10077 GCA_004027595.1 Dinomys branickii | reverse complement strand
AGAGGAAGGGGAAAGGGAAGGGAAAGGAAAGGAAGGGAAAGGAGGAGGAGGGTGAAAGAAGAAGAAAAAAAGCGAGCGAGAGAAAGAATGAAGGCGGGCTGGGGATATAGCTCAGTGGAATAAGCGCCTGCCTAGCAAGCACAGGGTCCTGAGTTCGATCCCCAGTACCGCCAAAAAAAAAAAAAAAAAAAAAAAAAAAAGTGAAGGCGAAGGAGGAAGACGGCGCCGTTTTTACCTTCTCTCGTGTGTGAGTCTGGGACTCGAGCTCAGCGGCCGCTCACGTTTCCCCCGGGATCTCTAAACGTCTGTAGATCTGGCGCTAGGAGGGCCTTAGGTGGTGATGGTAATTCTAAGAGTCGCCACAAGAGGGAAGAGGATTTGCTCCTGTAGCTAGTAAGGACAGTTCAACCACGTTTCGGGTCCGATTGGAAATAACGTTAACGCTGGAGTGATCTGAGGCTTATTGGGAGATTCAGCGCTAATGTTCTGACTGCCCTGACTCTCTGTGGTTGAGCCATGAAATAATAATATTAAGTACACATTAAAAAAAATAATAACAGGGCATGGGGGCGCATGCCTGTAATCCCAGCACTCGGGAGGCTGAGGCAGGAGGATCGTTGCGAGTTTGAGACCAGCCTGGGCTACAAAGTGAGCTCAAGGCCAGCCTGAACTGCATAGTGAGACCCTGTCTCAAAAAGGCCAAAAAAAAAGAGAAAGAGGATCATTGGATTTGGACTTCAAGATATATCAAGAAATGTATGAAAAGGACATTTTCAAAGTTCATTGATTGATTGTACATGGTACTGGGAATCGAATCCAAGGTCTTCACATTGAGTTACAACCCATCTTTTTTTTTCCCCCAGTCTTTTTCTCTTTCTTTCTTTCCTTTCTTCTTTCCTTCTTCCTTCCTTCCTTTCATTTATTTATTTGTACCAGGAATTAAACTCAGGACCTTGCATTTGCCAGGCAGGCACTGTGCCACTGAGCTACATCCTGGACCTTTTTTTTTCATTTTGAGATAGGATCTTGCTAAATTGCCCAGGCTGGGTTTGGACTTGAGATTCTCCTGCCTTGCCTCCCAGTGCTGGGATTACAGGCCTGTGCTACCACACTCAAAGGTACATTTGGATTATTTTCTACACCTGTATTAAAGCTCAGAAGAGCAGGATAATTTACATGGTTGCATAGCACTCTCCTTTTATCTTTTTTGGGGGAGGAGTTGTGGGTGGCAGTTTTATTTTATTTTATGTATTTATTTATGTCTTTTTGGAGACAGGGTCTTGCTATGCAGTTCAGGCTGGGTTTGAGCTCACTTTGTAGCCCAGGTTGGCTTTGAACTCACAAGAATCCTCCTGCCTCAGCCTCCTGAGTGCTGGGATTACATGTGTGTGCCACCATGCCTGGCTCTGCACAGAAATTTTATTTTATTCTATATTTTTGGTACCAGGAATCAAACTCACAGCCTCATGCTTGCCAGGCAGGAACTGTGCCACTGAGCTATATTCCCGGCCTTGCACAGCAATTTTAAATCAGCAGTTTGAATGTAGTCTTTTTCACTTCAATTGGACGTGAGGTAACACACACCTGTAATCCCTGGACTCAGGAGACTGAGGCAGAAGGACCTCTCAGTTCAAGGCCAGCCTAAACTACACAGGGAGTCCCTGCCAATAAATAAATAAAATATTATATTCATATAAGGTTTATGAGGTCTAAATCAACTAGCTTTTGTAAAAGCACTTCACAGGTTCTGACATCCAGTGGAAATACGGGTGCACCTAGCTGGAGGCCTGGGGCAATCTCGGAGCAGATCCCAGGACAAGGATTCAGAGGTAAGAGATTTTTTTTTAAAGGTGGGCTCCAAGGACAAACCGGTAAGGGCACAGCTGAAGGAGGAATCTGGAAGGGGGGAAAAGAAAAAAAAAACAAAGAAAGATGCAATTTCAGGCAAAGACCCAGAGAGGGTGGTTTAATCCCTCAAGGAACTTAATCCCCAAGGGAGCTCAGGAGTGTAAATTCCATCCGGAGGCCTCTAGGCTGAACCTTCAGACTCCCGCATCTAATCAACCATTTGCCAGAGATGAGGAAGAGGGAAGGATCAAAGCCATTCCAGTAACCCGAGAGCTCCGCCCCAGAAGGCACAGCGGCGGCGGCCAGAGGAGGGGCTGGAGGGGTCGTCAGAGATCAGAGGGGGTCTGGGCACCGCAGCAGGATCCCGGCAGGTTGTTTTTCTTCCGCTCAGCAAAGGGGCGCAAAGGGGGATGTGGCCGATTCTAGCAAAGGAAGAGGAGTGAGGAGAGGTTCCCAGGGGAGCTGACACTAAAGTCCCCCCCACACGGGCAGGAGTTTGGCCAGAAAGGGCAGCCCTGGCAGAAGGGACAGCGGGAGTGAAATCAAAGGCGTGCGGAAGAGTCTGACACACCAGGAGAGTCCAGTGCAGCCCAGAATCCCTGGGCGCCAGACCAGGCTGCCGAGCCGCAGCCTGTAAAACAGTGGGAGGTGTGAAAGGGCTCTGCCTGGGGAATGGCTTGACCGACCTCAAACTGGACAATAATTACTCCGGCTCACAGTGGAGTGAGCAATGCCCTGGGGGAGGGGAGACCAGCCCGACAGAGATGGAATCAGACACAATCGACGAGTGTGGAAGCAAGCCAGAGTTCCAGGGAAAGCCGGGCCCGGCGATACAGCCCAGACGGAGGCAGGCAATCAGGGATTTGAGGCAGCCTAGACTACAGAGCGAGAACCGTCTTCAGGAAAAAAAAAGTTCAGGCTAGACTTGGTGACACGTGCCTGTAAGCCCAGCACTTGGGAGGCTGAGGGAGGAGAATTGCTGCAAGTTTAAGGCCAGCCTGGGCTATACAATGAGTTCAAGATGTAGTGAGACCCAGTCTCAAAAAAACAAGCTGGGAATGGTGGTGCGTGCCTGTAACCCCAGCAGTCAGGAGGCTGAGACCAGCCTGGGCTACAAAGTGAGCTCAAGGCCAGCCTGAACTGCATAGTGAGACCCTGTCTCAAAAACACACACTAAAAAGTTCATCATGACCTAGATTGAGTGAAGGGTGTGGTCCCTCCTTTTTCTCTCACTTTTGATGTTACCGGGATTGATACCAGGGTGCTCTTCCACTGAGCCTGTTTTAATTTCATTTTTGAGACAAGATCTCACTACATTGCCCAGGCTGGCCTCAAATTTACCATCCTCCTGCCTCAGCCTCCCGAGTGTTGGAATTACAGGCAGGTGTGCACCACTGTGCCCGGCAGAGTGTACCTTTTAACAAGATTACAAATCGTTTTATGTACCCATTAAACAATTTATCTTTTTCTGTTTTTTGTTGTTGTTGTTGTTCTTTGGTACTGGGATTTGAACTCAGGACCTTCCCTCGCCAGGCAGGCACTCGTGCCACTGAGCTATATCACCAGCCCCTCAACAATTTATCTTTAAGTACAAGGCCTCAGAGGCAAGTTCCTGACCCTTCAAACCTAACTATTTATGATACATTTCCAAGTAAGGAACTCTTCCCAGATTGGCTAATGCAATAGATAAGCTTTGATTTATTTTCATGCATTGGGGCTGGGAATATAGCTCAGTGGAATAAGCACCTGCCTAGCAAGCGCAGGGTACTGAGTTCAATCCCCAGTACTGCCAAAAAAAACGAAACTATTTTCGTGCATCTTTTTCTTTTCCCATGGTGATTTACAGGGACTGCCTTCAAGGCAATAGAAATACTTCGTAAATATTTGGCCACTTCTCACCAGTTGGATGTGCAACTATCACACAATAAGTCACATCTTGCAGCAAGAAAAACGGTGAATGTGAAGATGTGAAGAAATGACACAACCAGCGGGGTACCGTGAGAATCTGCTCTAAGTATTTTATTTTTCTGGGGTGAGGGCACTGCGCATACTCCTACACAATGCAGAAAACCACCCTTTCACTTCAGAGGATCTTTTCACTTTGAGCTGTGCTGGGTATGAAACCCAGGGCCCAGAGCACCTTTGCCGCCAGTCAAGTACTGAAGGCAGGAGCTCCAGCCACAGTTTGTGCCTGGCAGGGGATAGGTTCCGGCTGCCCAGGATCTGCCCCATTGATTCTCTGAGCCTGTGTGCAGCTCAGAGCCGGGAAGATTGGTGCTTCAGTGGGACCCAGGGACTTTTCTCTTTGGCTTCCTTCTTTTCCTGGCGGTTTGTGCTCAGCATGCTCAACATGCACATGAATTCTTTTGGCAGGAATCTTTTTTTTTTGTCTTTTTTGAGACAAGGTCTAGCTATGCAGTTCAGGCTGGCCTTGAGCTCACTTTGTAACCAAGGCTGGTCTCAAACTTGCAACGATCCTCCTGCCTCAGCCTCCCGAGTGCTGGGATTACAGGTATGCGTCACCATGCCTGGCCCAAATGCTGAAATTACAGGCTTGCACCACGATGCCCAGCCAAGTGGATGTTCTTTTTTGTTGTATCAGGAATCGAACTCAGGACGTTGTACTTGCCAGGCAGGACTTGTGCTCCTGGTGAAGTGGATATTCTTAACCATTTGTGAATTGGTACACATTTCAATTGCTTCTTTTTTATTTTTTCAATATAAAACAATCATTGTGATGAACATCTTTGCCTACATGGCTTTTTCTAAGTTTTGAATCCATTCTTTAACACATATTTTCAGAAGTGGAATGACTGTGCTTGCTTTGGCAGCACATATACTAAAATTGGAAGGGTACAGAGATTAGTGTGGCCCCTGCGCAAAGATGACATGCAAATTCATGAAGCATTACATATTTTTACATTCTAGTTGTCCGAGGCAACTATACTCTCCTAGGGACTTGTGGAGAAAGGGCAGGGAACTGTTCTTCAGTGTAGTGTTTTAACTTTCAGAACCAAGCAATCTAAACGCCACCAACTTTTTTTTTTTTTCAGACAGGGTCTTATTATGCAGTGCAGGTGGCCTTGAGCTCACTTTGTAGCCCAGGTTGGTCTCAAACTTGCAACGACCCTCCTGCCTCAGCCTCCCGAGTGCTGGGACTACAGGCGTGCGCCACCACACCCCGCTCCCACAGCTTTTGATACCATCTTAGTTTTGGAAGCATTTTCAATCTGTAATTGGCATTCAGACTGCCGTTAGCATACCCCTGCATGTGATGGCATTGAAGACCTGTTGAAACACTGAGCCCAACTTTTAGTTTTTTTATTTTTGGGGATGCCAGGAACCAAATTCAGGACTTTGTGTTGCCAGGCAGTGCCGCACTGCTGAGCTATATCCCCAGCCCCAAGCCCAGCTTTGTCAGCTGAAACTGATGCCCCACCTTTATCATCGGAATAAAGGCTGCTTTGTTGTTATTTTCAAAAAAGAAGTTCCTTGGCAAGAAGCAAATGGAGCACTCTTGCTATTCGCCGTATTGTCTCTATCTCACTTTAATATAAAGAGGAAGTTTCTTAGCCGGAAGTGGCGGCGCCCACCTGTGATCCCAGCACTTGGGGAGCTGAGGCAGCAGGATCGTTGTGAGTTCGAGACCAGCCTGGGCTACACAGTGAGCTCAAGGCCGGCCTGAACCGCATAGCGAGACCCTGTCTCAAAAAGACAAAAGCAAACAAAAAAGAACACGTTTCTTTAAAAAAGAGCAGGTTTTGACTCGGGCTATGACCCAGCGGAGGAGCGTTAGCCTAGCGTGCCTGAGGCCCTGGGTTTGGTCCGCAGCACCACAAAAGAAAGAGAAAAAAAAGTGGGAGAAAAGCAGGATTCTAAGCGCGCCCAGCCTTCCTCAGCTGACGGCCTCTGAGCTGAGCTTTCTTCCGTCTTACCTCCTCCCTCCCGTTTCGCTGCTGTTTCTCACTCGAACACCAGATGGCAGGCGAGTCCCACGACAGGTGGTCACGGCGCTTACCGTGCCATGAGAAAAATCGCTTCTCGCCCCACATGTATTGCTTTTCTGAGATAAACAGCACGTAAGGCATCTGCTTTTTATTGGCAGTACTGTATGTAAGAAGGTAGCTTTTCAGCCAGGAAGATCAGAGCAGCCAACCTAAGAGCCGAGCCCTGCGTTATTGCAGCCCGTGCAAAAAACAAAACAAAGAGCAAGTTCCTTGGAAAGAAGCAAATGGAGGTTGAAGACAATTGTTAAAATTCCACATATTCTAGACTTTCCCCCAGTTAATAATCATAAAAAGTTTACAGCCAGCAAGTTACAGGGGTCCTTCTGTCTTAATTGTTGGGGTTTAGGGTCGGTGGGAACACACTTCTCACCTAGCAGATTTTGAAAGGCAGCCCCACCCCGCCCAGTCCCCTCTGGCGCTCCCTTCACAGGATTGCCGGGGCAACTGACTCTTCGATGAGGTGAGCCTGACTTTCCACTCCGATTTTGTAACAGAAGTTCTTTCGCTGAGGTTCTTTGTTTGCAAATGCACAATAAAAATGGCTTTAGAATGACTTCAGAGGACTCTTTCTTTTTCTAGTGCCAATAACAGAATCCAAAGGCGCTATTATCCGACGTGGGTGATAGGATCCCTTAGGACTGTTTAAGTGTCAGTTTTCAAAGTGCTCAGGACCCCGAAATATCTTGTACGGTATATTTGCAGGTGCATAATTGGCCCAGGGCTCCAGGGGTTATAAGGGCTGCCTTCCTGTAGTTGGAGTAGACAGATTTAGCCTCTCACTGAAATCAAAGGCTGCGATGTTGATAACAAATCTGATTCTAACTCTCCCGCGTCACTTCAGCCCAAAGGTGCCTTTGTCTCCCAGGAGAAAGAGGTTGGAGGTAAGCGAATGGCCCTTCACCAGAGCCATGTAGAAAACACTGCTAAGGAAAGACTTTTGTCCCAAGAGTGGAGGTTGAGGGCTGTTGCATGTGAAGCAAATTTGGCTTTGTTCACAGCCAAACCTGCCTGAATGCAAGGATTGCTGAGGTGACGAGCCCAGGAGCAGCGGACTGCTTTTAAAGCGGCTTTCAGTGGGAAACTCTGCCCGCACAATGGCTTTATTTTTGTTAGACATAGTTCTCCAACCTGGCTCTTTTTTGTTCTTTTTTTTAACTGCACGAACCAAAATAAGTCTGGATAAACTTAAAAGCCTGCCTTGATGTCAGTAGGAAAATGGATATTGTCTCTCCCGAACGCGTTTGAATGGTAGGACATAATCCTAGCTACATCCAGATAAGCACACGCCCCGCCCGCCCGTAGGAAGCTTTTCTGGAACGTAATAGCTCCGAGACCCTTCACCGTGAGGCTTGATGGCTCCGACTTGTCTTACTAAAACTTCTAAAGAAATAGTTCGTGCGTTCTTTCACGCTTCCATTGGTAGTTAATACTCAGGTGTATTTAGTGGTGCCCCGAACCCCTCTATTTATCCCGCACGGCCCCTGGCATCGGGCGATCCCTGCGCAGCAGGCGCTTTCATCCTACCGAATACAGGTCGGTGTTTAGTGCAGACCCGCCGGGAGGGATGGAAAGAGCCCGTGGTTGTTTTTTTTTTTTTTTTTTTTTTCCTCTTAAGTTACTTGACTTAGGAAACCAGTCCGCTCTTTTGAAGATTAAATGTGTCATTAAGACATTAAAATCTTCAGCACTGAAGGCTCCGGTGAAACTGCTTCCCTCAGACAACTCTGAGGTGGGGGATGTAGGTGTCACATTCAAATCAAAAAGGTGCCTCTCAACAGGAAAGATCTAATCAGCTCTCCTTCCCAGGATCGGCTGCCAGGTTTGAACGTTTATTTGTCTGTGTTCCAGGCAGGAGACACTGCTAATTATGGGAGCAATTCCCATGGATACGGAGAATTGTGTCAGCTGGGGAGTCAAAGCTCTGATCAAGAGGGGCCTAGGGAAAAATGCCCCCGACTTTCTCAGATGGAATTCTTGAGTTCTCAAGGGACACGCATCATGTCCCTCCACAGGAGTGGCCTCCTCAGTCTGCATTTGAAGACCTGGAAACATCTTTTCCTTCATCTTCCTGACCCATGTGTTGAGAATCCCTTATGAGAAATAGAGTTTTTTTAGCCAGGCATGGTGGCACACACCTATAATCCCAGCACTCAGGAGGCTGAGGCAGGAGGATTGTTGCAAGTTCGAGACCAGCCTGGGCTACAAAGTGAGCTCAAGGCCAGCCAGCCTAAACTGCATAGGGAGACCCTGTCTTTTTGGTTTTTGGTTTTTGGGGGTTTTTTTGGTCTTTTTGAGACAGGGTCTCCCTATGCAGTTCAGGCTGGCCTTGAGCTCACTTTGTAGCCCAGGCTGGTCTCGAACTCTCAACAATCTCCTGTCTTAGCCTTCTGAGTGCTGGGATTGCAGGTGTGTGCCACCATGCCCGGCCTTTTCTCTCTTTTTTTTTGTCTTTTTGGAGATCCTGTCTCAAAAAGGAAAAAAAAAATTGTTTTGAGATAGGTCCTGCTATGTAATCTAGGCTGGCCTTGAACTTTATAGCCCAGGCTGGCCTCAAACATGTAGTGATCCTCCTGACTCAGCCTCCCTAGTGCTGAGATTATAGGCATGTGCCACCATGCCTGGCAGTAGACTTTTTTTTTAACAGTAGGAACATTTACTGGGAAAAGGAATGGGGAACAGGAATAACTCCTGAGAGACAGGAGGAGTCCCAAATGGGTTGCCCGAGACTGTTTTAAAATTTTTATGTATTTGTTTATTTAGAGACAGGGTCTCTTTTTAATTCAGATTGGCCTTGAACTGACTATGTAACCCAGGCTGGCCTAGAACTCACAGTAATCCATTTATCTCAGCCTCCCCAGGGCTAGGGTTACATATGTGAGCCACTGTACCTGGTTTAGAATTTATTTTTCAGAATAGTTTTACAAGGACCAGGAATATAACTCAGCGGCACAAGTGCCTGCCTGGCAAGTGTAAGGTCCTAAGTTCGATTCCCGGTACCAGAAAAAAACAGAATAGTTTTAGATTTAGAGAAAAAAAATGAGGAGGGAGTATGGAGAGTTACCATATACCCTACACCCAGCTCTCCTCGCTGCTTTTTCTTTCTTCTAAATATTGAGGGTGAAGCCAGGGGCTCACATATGCTAAGAAAACACTGTACCACCGAAGTACATCCTCACTGCTTTTTATGTTCTACTTTGGGACACATTCTTGCTAAGTTTCCCAGGAGGCCCTCAAAGCTGCAATCCTCCTGCCTCAGCCTCCCAAGTGTTGGGATTATAGGTGTGCGCCACCAGGCCTTTTCCTTAGTTTTTACCTGATTTTCTCTTCTTTCTTCCTTTCTTCTGTTCATATTTTCTTTCTTTTTTTTTTGGCAGTACCAGGGATTGAACTCAGGACCTTGTACTTACCAGGCAGGCACTTATTCCACTGAGCTATAGCCCCAGCCCTCTTCCTTCCTTCCTTCCTTCCTTCCTTCCTTCCTCCCTCCCTCCTTCCCTCCCTCCCTCCCTCCCTCCTTCCCTCCTTTCTTTCTTTCCTTCTTTCACTTTAGGATCATATCCAAGATACATTGCATTTAATTGTCCCATCTTTTTAGGCTTCTCTTAGGGAGTTTCTTAGACTGCCTGACTTGGATGACCTTGACACATCCGAGTACTGGTTATGTGTTTAGTAGACTGCTTACTATTTGAATTCGAGTGAAGTTTCTTGTGATAAGACTGGGGCTGAGAGTTAGTGGGAAGGCAACAGAGGTAAAGAGCTATTTATCATCTGACCCTATCCAGAATGCGCACTGTCACCATCACCTGTGGCTGTGGATGTTTACCTTGATCCTCTGCCTGGAGTAATGTCTGTCAGTTTCCCCCACCGTAAAGTTATTATCCGACCTCCCCCTTGCCATACTGTACTCTTTGAAAGAAGCTACTGTAAGTAACAAAGATGAAGGTAACATTATGCAGGACAGCATCCAGAGCTAATTCCCTTCTATCTTCTCTATAATTGTGTATTTCCTCAGTCGTTTTTGTACTAGCAGAAATGAAGAGAACTTTATATTATACAAAAAAAAAAAAAAGAAGCTACTGTACACAGACCTGACCTAAGGGCAGGGAAGGTACATTCCTCTTCTTTTGTGTGTGGGGTGTGCGTGCCTGTCCTGGGCACTGAACTGAATCCAAGGCCTTTTCACTGAGCTTCTTTCCAAGAGCACTTTTCCCTTCCCTTCCCT
>PVLD010037677.1:0-10085 GCA_004027595.1 Dinomys branickii | reverse complement strand
GTTTGCTTTTAGGAACTATGGTAAAGATCTAGTCTAAGGATAGGACTGTGAAGCATCATATGGTAGCAGAGGCTTGCCAGTCATTTGCAATCCTAAAATACTATGTTGCCAGTCGTATATTGAATTCATGAGGCATTCTTTTACTATGTACTATGCACAAAGCACTCTGGTGGGTATAAGGAAAGGAACCAGCAGGCAGATGGAAGCTGGCAGCCTGGTGGGTGACAAAGATGTGTTTCTCAGCACAGACAGCATTGTTTTGTACTTGACCAGAGTGTTCAGAACTCTCTCATCAGATGCTCCAAAACTCCTAGGAGATATACAGGATGGTATTATCTTCATTTTACAGATGAGAAAACTGGGTGATGCAAGTGACACATATGAGACTGTGTGCCTATAAAAGTAAAAAGAGTAGGTGCCAGTTTCCAAGATGATGGTGTGAGGAGAACAGATACTAAAAACACAGGATGGTGAAACTCTGGGAGAAGCATTATGGGAAGGCTTTGGTTACTGTTCAGCCAGCTATTCTTGAGGAACTGAGGGCTCACTAGGATTGTACTTTTATGCAGAGCAATCAAAACCTAAGAAACTGGAGACTGAGTTCTACTCTCAGGTAGGCCCCTGGTTTATAAGGTGGAGAGAGTCCTGCAGGATAAGTAGAGTCAAGAAGGAATGAGGCTTCTGGATATCCCTATTGAGCTTGCCTTAGGAATGTTCCAGGATGGAAGTCCAAGAATCTGTCCACAAAGCTATGCTCACAGCATGCTGACTGAGCCAGTCCTGCAGAGCAGCCTAGCATTTTCTTAGCAACTGTCCTTAGTGGAGGTGTTCTCTGAGCCCCGGGAGTTCTTCAGGTTGCCCAGCCCCCACTGCTTTACCCTCTTCCAAAAGCAGAACTGTAGGACATGTCTACCAAGGTTCTTAGCTAACAATCAATATCTTTTCTGGCAGCCCTTTCCTGTCCTTCTGCTGGAAGAATTGAGCAAAAAGATAGGCATGTGAGTGTGTGTACACACGTGTATGTCTGAGAGCCTGGGGTAGCAGTTGTATTGTCTGGGGAGAGGAAGGGATTCTCATCTCCTCTTCAGTGACGTTACTGTTTCCCTCTTCAGTTATTTCATTTTACTACCCTTCCTCCTTTCCCTTCCTGGCCCTCCTCAAATTCCTGGGAGGGTCTTCCTGATTTGTGCCACAAGGTCACTCTGTCCCATGCTGTGACTAATGCAAAACACTAGGATTTTCTTTGAGGTGGATAAAGTTTTCAGACATCGGGAAGCAGATATTGTGTGAAGAAGGAATAACTCAGGAGATGGAGGGCACAAAAGCGCCCTCACCTATACAGAGACACGCTAGCTAGGTGGTGTGCATAGTAGTTACAAGTGGGATCTGGAGGCGGATTGTCTAGTTCAAAACTTGGTTCTGTGTGTTCCCAGCCATGAAACTTTGCCTCAGTTGCCTGTAAGGTGGGAATAACAAGAGTACCTTCCTTGTAAGAGTGTTTCACAGATTCAATGTGTAACTATGAAGTAGTTAGAACAGGGATGGGCATTGCCAAGCACTCTGTAATTATCAGCTACAAATAGTTTTTGCCTGCCTTCTAGGGGATAGGCTCAGGAGGATTTGTTCTTAATAGAACAAATAGCCCCAGGTGGCCAGGGGTCCTGTTAGCTGCCTGCCCTGATGAGGACAATGGCATTTTCTAAAGGTTTCTATCCGTGGATCTTTGACTCAACCTGGGTCCAATGTGATCAGCCCTGAAGCCTTTGAGACCTCCAGAAGGTGCTTTCAGTGTTGGCTCCAACTTCGACTTATTCACGGGCTTAAGACCCACTGGTCTTAGTCCCACAGAGGACAGAATGGTCTAGATTGGGTAGGGGGTTACATATCCATGAGCCTCAGAGTCAAGAATAGCAGGAAACGCCAGCAAGGGCTGGGGAAGCAGTCATAGCACACAGGGTCTGAGGGAAGGCCCTCTGTACCTTCAGCAGCAACATGCTCCTCACTGACGCCCATGAGTTAGGCCACTAAAGAGGTTACCTCAGGAGATTCATCATAGGCCTAAGGAAGTCAGAGGGTCTCAAATCAATGAAAACTCCAGTGCAGAGGAATGAGGAAAAACAGTTGAGAGACTCAGGCCAACTTTGGAGAAATGGAGAATTAAAAATATCTGAGTCTTTCTTTTTATGTGATGGTGATGGTAGGGATTGAGAATGATTGGCACTGGACAGGTCTCGAGTAACATTTGCTCTGCCTGGTCTAGAAAGAGGTGTGTATATATATGTAAGGCCAATTTTCTAGATCATTGTCCAGAGTCATTACACACTGCCATAGATCAAGAATCTTCTTGCCAGCAGAATTTTCTTTGCAGCTAGCACTGCCCCCTACCCACCCCCACACTCGCCCTCTCCTGGCAGCTGTGTGACTTCTGTTCTTTACAGGGCCTGGGCTTGCCTTTTTGCAGCATTCAATGGTACTACGTTAGCTGACCCAATCCACACATGTTCCCTGTGCTGAAGCTAGCATTAAATTGGACACTGGGAGCAGAGGAGATAACATAGTCTTGCTTATTTCTAGCCATAGGAGCCAGCCTAGGAAACTCCACAAGAGTGGAGCTGAGAGCCTAAGTCTAGTGAAGGAATAATTCACCCTGAAAAGCCTCCTAAAGAGACAGGTCTTTACTAAAGTATAGCTTCACTTGGGTATTTGACATTGTCTGTAATAGGATGAGGATGGAGGATGGACAAGTTCCTAAGGATGGGGTAAGGGATGTCTTCACTACCAAGAAGTAGCTAGGAGAGAGCTGAATAGATAGTTAATTCAGATAAAGTGGCTCCCGAGCCAAGCGAAGCTGGCCCTTATGCTATTGGGACACAGGAAAGAATTACAAGAAGGGAACTGCTGGGCCGGGGAGATAGCTCAGCGGCATAAGCACTTGCCTGACAAGCCTGAGGTCCTAAGTCCAAAAGTGCAGTTCCCGGCACCAAAAAAAAAAAAAAAAAAGGAGCTGCTATTGATTACGTGTTTCTTATGCTGCGTCAGTGGCAGAGCTTGTTTGCAATGCAAATAGCTACTTTTTAATGAGCATCTACTATGTGTCAGGCGCTTTCTGCACATGATCTTATTTAATCTGGCCACCTATTCTGTGAGTTGGGCATTAATAGTTCAACTTGTAGACAACAGAAACTCAGAAAAGTTAAGTAACTTGCCCCAAATTGCAGGGCTGGCACAGATTTGAATTTAGTTTTCACTGACTTTGAAACTAGTGATTACTATACTACACTGCCATTCTTCATTTGTTTAAATGCTTCAGGCTCTTTGTCCCAGTAGAAGTTATAGGGAAAAGAATGTCTTGATCGTATTGGTCATGGTAGGTTAGGAGAGATGTTATAACAAACGCCACGAATATCTCAGTGGTTTAGTAAATCAGCAGTGATTTCTTGTCCATGTCACAGCCCAAGGCAGGGCGGGGGGAACTGCCGAGCTCTAATCTACATAGTTATTCAGAGATCTAAACTCATCTCATATGTAATTTTTCCATACTTTGTAGTTGGGGGAAGAGAGAATATAGAGGAGGCACACCTACTGTTAACTTCTTCAGGCTATACAGAACTGAAACAACTGTGCTAACATTCCTGCAGCTAAGGAATGACCAGCTCATTGCAAGGGAGTCTGGGAAATGCAATTTAACCTGTTCCCTGTAAGAAGAGGGCATGTGCTCTGTGAACATCTATGCAATCTCTTCCACGCTGATCTAATCAATAACCTCTACTGTAATCCCTCAAACTATCAGCTCTTCCCATTACTAACTATGGTGTTGGATGGGTTACTTAACCACTCTGAGTCTCACTTCCTTCATGTATGGCATGAAGATAATAGGAGCACCTGTGTCACATGGTGAGGGTCAAATGAGGATTTGTATGTGTAAAGCACTTAGTGAAGAGCCTGGTATACAGTAAGTGCCAGATAAATAAGTGGAATTATACTGCAAATTCTATTCTCTCTGTTAGAGACCATAATGCACATTAGCAGAGTAGATATTCTATGAACATCTTAGCTACACTTTCTAAAAGCAACTTTGGTTAACCCAGTTATCTTAGTCTATTTTATGTTGATGTAACAAAATCTTGACATTGAGTATGTTTAAGGGACAGAGATGTACTGGCTCATCATCCCAGAGGCTAGGAAGTCCAGGAGCTTGTTCAAGTGAGGGTCTCATGCTTCCACTTTCAACTGATTGTGGAAAGTAGAAGCATAGGTGGGAATGGACAGAAGACATAAAACACGAGTTTCAGCCTAACTTTATAGTAACCCATTCTTGTGATAGCTAATACAGTCCCAGGAGAATTAGAGCTCAATCCAGCAAGAAAAACATTAGACCCTCTTAACATTAAACCCTGTTAAGGAGATCTTAAAGATCTCATCACCCTCAACATCATTACATTGGGAATCAAATTCCAGTATGAGTTTTGGAGGAGATCAACCATATTCAAACTATAGTACTGCCCTTCCCCAAGATATTTGCTTGCAAAACACTATTTTTTTGCATTTCACTTTCACCATCCAGTGGAACTGGCATTCTCTAAAACACTTTTGGAGATGGCATTGTCCATCCAATGAGGAGCTCTAATAAAATTTGTCAATGCCTTAGAAATGTTTTCATTGGATTTTAATTGATATTTTCTTCCTTATTCCTTATCTCCTGTTTGGAGAGGAGATGAAGGAAGATTCTTTTTAAAAATGCAGACCATATCAGCTGGGCTGCTGAAGAGGGAGAAAGAGCCATTGTGTCTTTGTTGGGATTGGAGTTTTCCATGAGAAGGAGCAGAAACTGGCTTATAGCTGAGGGATACACAATAGAATAGGAGTCTAGATAGGCCAAGGCAGCTTTCTACTCTAACATCCTGTGTCAAAGATTGAAGGATAAAATCCAAAGATCCCATGTGTCATTCCAGTGGTCCTACTCCTCTAATACATCTATGATGTTCTCTGATTATTTAATAAAGGCCAGCCATACCAAGACACTAGACCATAGTATAGTGCCTGATCCATCTGTCCACTGCAGGTAGGACCTATCTAGCACACACTCCTACTCCTACTACCACAGTGCCTTTGTGAGAAGATCCTGATTATGTTCTTGGGGAGCCCATTAATAGCTACTCTCCCAGCTAATTCTTTTTTATCAGGTGTCTTGGTTACTCTTCTTTTGTTGCTGGGACAAAATGCCTGCCACCCAAAATGAAGGAAGGAAGGGTTTATTTAGCTCACAGTTTGTGGAGGGTTTAGTCCCTACTCAGCTGGCTCCAAGGCAGGGTGGAACATGGCAGGGGGCAACAGTTTATGGCTACGGAAGACAGCAAAGCAACAAGAGCAGGAGCAAACCTCTTTCCCTCCCTTATATTGTATGCACACTACTTGCCCCAGGATGACTATAGTACTCATACCCATAATCCCAGCACTTGCACCCATAATCCCATTGGACCATGAGTCAATCAAAAATTCTGGAAGCCTACCCCATGACTGCTTGTGCCTTTGGGGGGACACCTAGACACAAACCATAATGTCAGGTGATTCTTAAGAAGGAACTATGATGTCGAAGATAATTTGTCCCCTGCTGGCACCTTCTCAAGACTATAGATCCTCCTCCTCGGCCTCATCTTTCTAGGGGTTTCTCTCTTGTCCAGCTGGATCAAGAAGGAGCCCCACTCATGCTACCTGAAAGTAGGGGTGGCTAGAAACAACTTTAGCTCTTCTGTTACTGATGCAAGCTGTCACCTGCTCACCAAACCATCCAGAATGAAAGTGTAATCCAAATAAAATACTTCTAAACAAATGCAGCCTCTAGGCAAACTCTCCTGTTCTCCAAATGCACTCTTTAGATTGCTGTCTCTAAAGCTTCTGCTGCATAAAAGTGGCTAGAATTCTGTTACTCTCCTCCTCCTATACCCCCTCCTCCATACCCCTAGAGACTATTCTTTTTGGCCTGGTAATTTTCCTAGAGCAGGCAGTCCTAGGTCAATGAATGCTCGCACTTCATCTGAGGGCTTTCATGGCTAGACTGCATGCCTCCATCAGACAGCCCTTCAATCCCCCTCTCCCCAGGAATGTTTCCTTTAGGAGCTCAACACTTGGTCTGAGATGAGAGAGAGAGAGGCCTTATCCATTGGGCTTTTCCAGAGAAGAAGCCATATTTTGTAACCCGTTTAAATCTCCCTCTACCCTCTGTCCAGTGCAAGGTGGGCAGGAGGCTGATGACAGTAAGAATGTACTCTACTCTTGCTGGGAGACTGACTGCTGATTCTCCTCTGTCAGCACGAAATAGAAGTTCTGCTGTGGCAGCTCTGGCCGCTCCCTTCATACTCCCTAGGAACTCTTTCGCTGAGCTAGCAGCAGCCTTGCTGCTGAGCTTCTCAACTAATAGCCTAGAAGGGTCCTGAAGAAAGAGGTTTGCTGTTTTTGTTTGGTGTAAGTATGGCTACAGTGGTTCGAGTAACCAAGTACAGTGATAGAACAAATTATATGAGATGTCAAGATACATCACACTCTACCCATCCACAACACACACACACACTTACAACTGGCCAAGGACAATCTTGGGGGATAGTATGCCAATATATTAATGAACAGTAAGAGGTAACCTGTTGAAAGTGGACTTTTCTCTAAAGGAATTTCCGGGTAACTCATAGATCTCCCATTATGCACTCCTTTCAGGGTAGTGTGGCATACTGCAAAAAGCCAGTCCTGGATTCTTATGTGCATTTCTCAGCTTACTAACTGGGTAATTTTAAATTCTATGTCACACTTTCTTTATATGTAAAATAGGGATGATAATAATTTCTTCCTTGTGGGGTAGAAGTGAAGCAATATATATATATATATATTACTCAATGCAATGAGGGAGAAAGCAAACTGTGGGGAATTCTGGAGCCTGAACAAGAAGGTGTTAGAAATGACTTACCGGATTTGACTTGCCTTGAGTACTTTTGGGGAGTACCTAAGGAGGTAAGGCTTTGCTCTGGATTGGAGCCAGTGAAGAGGTACAATAATTCTACAATTGGGCATTTCAGTAAATCTCCTCTAGAGAGACTATTAAAGGAAAGCTGAAGGTATAAATTAAAGAAGCAGCAGTCATTCATGTTGTCTGGTACTAATGTTCTGTGAAATTGTTTAGCAGGAGAACAGCAAGGCCCAACTGTTAGGATCAGCTGTTAGGGGCTGTTCATTTCTTCCTTACTGTTTCTCTTATAGCCAAGGAGAGGTGAAATCAGGCTACACAACATGAATCAGTGATAGCCAGATTTTTATTAATGCCAAGATGTTTTTGAGAGAATGCAGTCTGTACTAGGGCTGCATTACTCTACGCTCTTCATCTGCTCTGTTGCCGGTGAGTCATTGCACCCTCTACAATGACAACGGTTGTATAGTAGCATTTGAAACTGGACAGGACACATTAGTCAACTATAATGCTAACAATTGCCATAAATGAAATGATTCTTAGTCCAGGAAACAAACAACTTTTAAAAAATGTCATCTGTTATGTTTATTTCACAATATATGGACATAGCAAGAAGTATTTGTTGTAGCAAAAAATTCTTGAGTAGTTAAGAGAAAATCAAGCCTAATGTGATTGATCACCCATAACAGCCCAGCTACTGAAATTAGAATAGTTAGGCTTTTAGAGTAGAAGTTATGTTATTTTTGACTTTTTCTTGGGTTTAGAAGCAAGTTTTGAATCATTTTTGCCTGTTTCATTATTCTTAATATGAAAATCAACAGCTTGCCTAGTACGCATAAAGAGACACCTTCTGTGAGTTCTACAAAGTATCTGGTGTATGCCTCATTTCAAAAGTAAATCAGTGATTTTGTGATAATTTAAAAAATATTTTTAGAGAAACACAATCTTCTGGAGGAATGATGATTTTAAATATCTAAAATCCTCTAAAATTACCCTAAACTCAAAGGACATTAGAATGTGACATTTATATATGCGGCCTACATATGAAGTAGTATCCTCAAAGGGCACAGATTGCATTGGGAGCAAACGTATCAGTTGTGACAAAAGGAGTGAGCACACTGTCGCTCTAAGGTAACTGCGTTGTTGAGTAGAGTTAAACACTTCCTGTAGAAATGTGCTGAAATGTCTCTGAAGGGTTGTGCAGGATATGGAGAATTCCATAATGAAGTAAGCAGCTGTAAGTATTTGCATCTTCAAATAAGAAGAAGCACAATTGGATTTACTGCACCTCGCACCAGATAGTGTGAAAGGGAAAAGGAGTAATTTCTTTTAGGAGGTTAGCTCATTAGCTAAGAAGTGGTGAGCAGTTTTGATCAATAGGACCATTTGTATAGCATGAGGAATCATTAAGATTAGTGGAGATACAAAATTAAGCCAATTGAAGTATGCATGTCCATGGTTTGTTATTGCTAATATAGCTTTTACACCAAGTAGCTATGCTTTAGTCACTAGATCTAGTGAAAGCCTGAGAGAAGCAATAAACTTCTGACCACTCCTATGAAATTAAATAAGTAGCTTTACACCTACCCTGAAACTATGAAAAAGATAAAAGGATTTGTTCATTTAAAATTGTGAAAAATTCTGGGCATGGTGGCACACACCTGTAATTCCAGCACACAGGAGGCCAAGGCAGGAGGATCATTGCAAATTTGAGACCAGCCTGGGCTACAAAGTGGGCTCAAGGCCAGCCTGAACTGCATAACCAGACCCTGTGTCAAAAAAAACAAAAAAAAAATCCTGAAAAAAATAATTTATTGGAGAGCTATTTTACCAGTCATTGTGCTTAAATATATTTCTTTTAACTTGAAAAGTATTCAATCATTGAAAGATACATATTTGCATGTTGTTACTTATAACTGGATAATTAATTCTATTTTTAATTTGTTAGGTTATTTTAACACTAAGTTTGGTAGACAAAATTCTCACATTAGTTTTACTTATTTAAAATTTAAAGAAATTTAGATAAACCTAATTATTTTTATTACCCTTTATTTTTTAGGGTGAAAGGGCAAATTTTTGTGACCTAATGACCACTTGAGAACCAAAGATAGGTCAGGCATAAAAGATATCCTAATTTTATTATTTTGCATTCAGGAAAGACAAAGTTATAAATATTCTTCAGAAAGGAAAAGGTATAAATCATACAAAGCAAGAAATAGAGTCAACATTGTAAAATTACCTAGCAAAAAACAACAGCTATTAGGAAATCAGCTTTTAGTTTAAAAGTAATGAAAGCTTTTTATCAATTAGATTTTATTGGTACATTTTAGATATCCATAATGATCACATTCATCACAGAGAATTTGTACCTGTACAAGATACAACTTGATTCTTTTTCTTCCCAGTCCCCTACCCTCCCTTCAACCCCTCCTTCTTTCCCCATTTACAAAAGCTTTGTTTCTATCTTTCCTTCTTTTCTCACTTTTGAAAACTTTTCCTTTGTTTCCTTTTCCTTTCTTCCTCTCTTATTCCCCTTCACATTTGAGCATTTTCTTCCTATTTTTTAAAGTTTGTTTCTCAATATTACAAAAAGCTTGGAGAATTAGCGGAATAATTTGGTGTCTGAAAGGAATTTCTACTAATCTAGGCAAAAATATCATAGTCATTCTCCATAAAAAGACTCAAATTCAATTTTACTTAACACATCATTCATATAATAATTTATAGAAAAATAATTATTAATATAACCTATGTATGCATATATAGATATATAAATATAAAATAGGTTATAATCTTAAGCTTTTAACTATAGTCTTAAATATAATTAGTATTCATATGTTAAATAAAACCATATATCTTATTAATCATATTAATAAACTATAACAACTTTCTTAATAAAGAAATGGAAAATAATATCCATTATTTCATGCATATTTCTGCTTACCTATAATTATACTTGGCCATTTTTATTAATTCTTATTTTTAATCAAAATAAGATTATTTATTATTCTTTCTTCAAACACAAGATAGAAAACAACAATAAAGGATTACTTAGCTATATTTCTCTATGAAATATTATTTACTATAATTTTAACTCTATATATTTCAAAAGTTTTTGTGCATTTTGTTAGTT
>PVLD010037676.1:0-10085 GCA_004027595.1 Dinomys branickii | reverse complement strand
CTCTGTGTCTGTGTGTCTCTCTGTCTCTATCTCTCTGTGCCACAGACAGAAACAAGTCTGTTTTCTTGACAGTTCCCAGTGACCCAAAGCAGGGTATTCTCCAGAGGATCCTACACCATGTGATGCAGGCCAGGCAACAGAAGTCCCTGCGCTGGGACCTGCTCTTTGTGGCAGGGCTTCCTCAGTCTCCCCTCAGCCCTCAGCTTGACCTAACTCAGGCCACGTGCTGTGCATTCCTCTCCCCTGAAGCTTGAACCTCAGAACAAGGCACGGCTCTAAGCTCTGCATCTCCTGAAGACAAAGTGGCCCCCACTTGAAATTCTTCCCAGAGTGTATGGATGATAAGGAAGCACATCTGGATTGTTTGCGGACCCTCTCTCTCTGGAATGGGGCTTCTTCATTCCTCACAGAGGTTAATTAAAGTGAACTGTAACTGTGTCCAAATCTCTGTTTGCCACACCTGAAGCAAGAAACTCAGAAGACCCCTCAATTCTCTGACCAAACGGGCTTGAGTTGGTGGAGATCACGTCTGCAAATGTAAGGTCTCCCCGCACTTACAGGAGAAGCAAGATAGGGTTCTTGCCATTCTCCCTTCCTCTTTAGGAGTTGTCACCTAGACTCCTCCAAAATTGGGGTCCCATTCTCTATGCACATGTCTCTGTTCCCCTCACATCGAGGCTCTAAGTCACTAGGTCTTATAGGGGGAAAGAGGTCTTGCATGAAATTCCTTTATGAGGGAGCAGGGCTGACAAGGGAGGGAGACCTGGTTTGTTTTGGAGCCCTCTCTTTGGGATGGAGGTACTTCACAGCACCCATAACCCACTCCTTTGGCATCTGACTGAGCCAGGGTCTCTGTGCTACCCATGCCTGCTTCGTGTTTTCCACAGATAATAGACTGACTCCAAGGCATAAATAATATGGGAGTTTTTGGAGCCACAGAACTGCTCAGCTCATGCTGACCTTCAAGCAGAGCTGGGGAACACTACCACGTGGAAGTGGCCAGACATAATATAGGATACTGAAGGTCACGCTTCCATGACCCACCCACACACATCCAGGAACATGGACTGCTGGGTTAACCTGCTTGTTGACCAGTCAGAATTAATAATCACCATTCACCCCTTGTGAAGCTCATACCTAAAATATCTCCTTAAACCACATTTAAAGCACCAAGTAAAGACAGTAATACCCACTTCATAATTCCAGAAAACAGAATTCAGCCATCTCTAATAAAATAATCCCTTCAACCACTGTTGAGTCCATGTTGCCTTGTCTACAAATCAGTTTTGATTGTACTATTTTTATGCTAATTTGTGTCTGTTTGTTAATATGTTTTTGTGCTTTTATTTTTTAAAAAATAAAATTAAAAAAAATAAAATAATCCCTTCTTCAAAGTGTGAACAATTTTACAATTTTTAAAGTTAAAATCCAAGTCTCTTCTGAGACACAGTGTAAACTCTTGCCTTTGAATAATCTAAGTGAATTTGTGTCCAGTGTTACCTACATATCAAATGCCTACCTGTAAGAATGAAGTAATCAGAAGTGCCTTGTTTTTCTGTGTTGAAGGCATACCTTTAATTATTTGAGCATTCCTGTGTGTGTATATGCCTTTGGATCCAAGTGTGCATTGATTGGTGTGGATTCCCTTATGCCCTGAAACTCTGTCATGGTGCATGGTTTATGTTGTATCTTGCAGCATAGCAGACACTGTACAATTGTAGTAGCCTTGGGTAGGATGAAGCTCAGTGTTTCTCAAGTAAGACAGTGATCCATACACTGAACTGTGGACACTGATTATGGAGGACAGCAACAAGACATGCTCCAGGCCCACCCCCTTGAGCAATGTCTAACCTAACTACGCTAGGCAGAGTCTTTTAGGAGGACCCACTGAATTCCCAAGAAACATCCTGCAGTGTGCCTGTCCCCAGCCTACTTCTCTGAGTGCTACAGAGTCTTGCATGTTCTCTTTGCCACAACTTGGAACCGCATGGCAACCCTTCATCTAGTGACTTTTCACACCACTCACGTTCAAGGCTTCAGGTAGATCCACTGACCCAGTGTTCATTTAAGCATGGTTCCACAAGTGTGAATTAGTGAAGGAGCCATAATCACAGTACAGTACAGAACAGATTTCCTTCTCTTAAAAATTCACCTCCCTCCACCTAGTCAAACTTTCTTTCCTTGCCCCTCTATGAACTACTGTCAATGAGGAGTCTTTTATCGTATCTTTTATTTTATCTTCTCCACACGATCAAACCTGCAAGCATATACTATAGAGCTGTTCAGAATGATTTGGGTATTTTTGACTCCTTTCATTTATCTTGCTAAATCTACATAAAGAAATGTGAATTTCATTAATCTGTTCAACATCCAAACTTGCTTTGCATCCACGCCTGCACTTATTTTTACTCACTACTTTAACCTTTCTGCCCTAGCCTTCATTGCTCCTTCTTACTTATGCTCACTTTGGTGGATTTCCTCATTTCCTAGTTCTGTGAGTTGTACATGAAGTTACTGTTTCAGATACTTTTCCTTTTCAGTATAAGCTAAACAGCTCATATGTGATTCCTGCTTTCTCTGCATTCACATCTTTTATGATATGTTTTTTCTATTATTTTTTGCAGTGTTGGGATCAAACCTAGTATCCACACAGGCGAGCCTCTGGGAAGCAGATGAAGCTCGAGAAACCAAAAGTGTAAGTGAGGCCTAAAATGTATATTATGTATTGTGAAATAAGAAAAAATCATTCAGATGGGAAGGGGAACAAGGCAGGGGCTGGGAGAAAGGAAAGAAGAGAAAAGAAAGAGTGAAAAAGGAAAAAAAAACCAGGAAAGAGAAGAAGGTTTGAAGGTAAGATAGTGGAATGGGAAAAAAGGAGCCAAGCTGTGACATACAGGTAAAAATTCTCTATGAGGAGTGTGATGATTATTTATATCTAAAATCTACCAATACAATCTGATTGAGGAAAAAATCCTGGCATCACCTTGCTTGGCCGCCTTTCAAACAGAGTCCTTCTGTGTTAGCACACTTCTTAGCACCGGGTTGTGTAACATTTCTCTGAACACAGAGTTGAGCAATAAAGGTAGATATCAGGAGCGCACGAGTGTAAAGTGACCTTTACGTGATGGTACGTCAGGTGTATGGCCACCTGCAGGCGGAGGAGGAGGTCTTAGGAAAATGGCACCCTGTGGGCAGCTCTGCTACAGTCTTTCAGCCTCCAGACTATGAATGCATGTGTCTGAAGTCACTAAGCCAGGGTAAAACATCTGAACCTTAATACTAAAATTAATGAAATTAATTACATCTTAAAACCTCCTGAAAACAAATCAGAGATGTAGATGTTGTTACTGATGCCTTCACCCAAGCTTTGAAGGAATCATGAGAAATTGCACACAATCTCATTACAAAAATGTAATGGGATGAGATACCCTGAATAAATTTTGAAGGTATCAGCACATTTATATAGAAACCAAGATAAGATAACAGAAATAAGGCAAATTACAAGTGTTCTTCCAAACATAGATACCAAATTTCTCAACAGAATAATAAGAAATGAAGCCCATAGATATATAAATATTGTAATATAATATTATTATGCAGCTTTTCTGGGACCGAATGGCTGATTCAGTAAAATGACTTATCGAATAAATCAAAGGAATAAGTAATAGTAACAAACTAGTTAGATAGTTATTTCAACCTAAATGAACTGTATGAGTAAGTATAAAGATGATTTTATTAACATGTCAATGGGTTTAAATGCAATATTTTAAAAGGAAAAATAGAACAATGCATTGCGAAGTTCATAACATATAGGAATAAAAATACGATAATAATAGATGAAACACTAAGAAAGGATTCACATGTGGCTTTCAACAAATATGACCATTTTTAACATTTCTGTTTTATGGCAGAGGTCCAAGAAGATTGACTAGTGAAGTCCATCTATACGAGATATTTATCTGCATTTTTAAAAATGAGATGTGGTCTCACAGTGTTTCTCATGCTGACTCGGAACCCCTGGGCCATAATGAACGTCCTGCCTCAGCCTCCTGAGTCCGCCACAGCCAACTTGAGCCACTGATCCAGCACTTGTTATATAAGGTATGAACACAATATGACCTGAGGTGACGTGGCGTCCAGACCCAAATCATCCTCTGTTCTCGGGTGAGGAAGGGTTGATGTGGAATCACTTCTCCGTATATTTTTAAATGGAACAAAGAAAACACCTTCAGCTGATTGTTTTAGATTCCTTTTATCCCTGCAACAAGTTACCATAAAACATTGTCACTTCACGGAGCAGAATTTTAAATTTTAAATTTTTTATTTTAACTTTTGCATTTTAAATGGTGCCTACTTATGGCACACCATGTACTGCTTTAAAACATGTACACACGGTATAATTTTTAATTCAGTGTAAGTATGCCATTCTCATCATGTATTATCTTCATGAAAAAAGCTTTCAAAATCCTTTCTTCACACTTTCATTTTATAAAAAATGTTACCCATCGTCTCCCTGCTCTACAAAATGATGCCAGAATTCCCGTGTCCTCCCTTGTTTAGCAGAAATCGGCAACTTCTCCCCACCTCTCTTTCTCTTTACCATTCCCAGCCTGTGGAATCCCCCATCAAACTCAGTTTCGGTGAGGGTAAAGATTTTAGATTCTTCGTACGTGGGAGATCACCAGCACGTGTCTTTCTGTGCCTGGATCTTTTCACTTATTACAAGGCTGGTTTCATCCATGCTGTTACAAATGACAGGATTTCATTTCTTGTGGGTGGACATACTCCGTGGTGTACCTCTGCCACATCATCTTTACCCATCTGTTAGAGAGAGGACACTTAGTGTGCTACCATTCTGTGGCTGTTGTGAAGAGGTCTACAATGAGCATGAGAGTGTGGATGCTTCTTCAGCACATTGATTATGTGACTTATGATGTATAAGCTGAAGAGAGATTACTGGATGATATGGAATTTGTGTGTCTCATTGTTTTGGGAATCTGCACGTTTTCCACCATTGCTTTATGAATTTACATTTCTACCAATAGGTTCCAGGATTCATTTTTCTCTACATCCTAGCCAGCACATAAGACAGTGAAAATTTATTTTCTTAGCATTTTAGAGGCCAAAAGCCCAAATAGCTTTATGTTGCAAACATTGGCTGTATGAGGGCAGAGATAGAGCTCAGTGGTGAAACCCCTGCCCACCATACGTGAAGCCCTGGGTTCCACAGCCAGCATCAAAAATGAAAACAAAATATAAAACCAAACAGAAGTAAAACCAAATGAACAAGGTTCATGCCTTCCAGTTTGTGAAGCTGTAAGCACTGCTGGACAGGTGAAGTCACCACTGCAATCTTAGTTTTGGTGGTCACAATTCCTTTCTCTTCTGTGCCTGTCTAAAATCTCTTTTCATTTCTTTCTTGTACAAGAGATACTTGTGACTACATATAACACTCACACATGACAGAAAAAATTCCCACATCTCATTTTCTTCCATGCCATCTGCAGTCTGTTTTGCCATATGAGGTCACATTCACAGGTCCCAGGGATGAAGAGTGTAAGTATGTTTAAGAGGTGACTAGAGGGTTTCACTGGGTGTTTCAACGTGTGGAGCCTGTACACACCTTGGTCTCCTGCCGCACTGAAGAAACTCCCAGATCCTCTCAAAGTTCCCTTTCACAGCTTACTTTCAGAATTCCTGTGGGAAACTGTCAGTGAGAGTGTCCTGTGGATGTCTCCCCTGAGGCCTCCAAAGGCATCTTGAAGGTGTGAATGCTCTTAACAGGGTTGTGTGACGCGTAATTGCATCCCAATCATCCCACTTGTGAGAAATCACATTTTGTTCCGGTGCCACGTTTAGCCCCACCCTCAATGGAAAAATATTGAAATATTTCTCTTGTCCAATTTCCCCATTGGATATTGACATCGATGCCAGCACAATGTGTAATACTTCCATGGACGTAGAGATCCCTTCCAGAGACATCACTTCTTTCACACCCGCCTCTTCTCATCCCTTGAAATCACTGGTCTCTCATTCATTTATATTATCAACCCTTTTAATGATGCCATCAAATAAATTCCCAAGGATATTTCAGCGTTGGTATTGCTTTGCAAATGTGATGTAATAATCCAGCTGTATGTGTATATGAAGACTCCACCCCTTTGCAATGCTGAGTAGTATTCCAAGGGATAGATGTAACGAGGATTTTGTTTCTTTTCTAACTTTCATTCTACATAAGAACATATAGGTTGTTTGTTTCCATTGCCTCACTGGAAGAATGAAACGGCTCCAGACATACTCACGCAGGACCTAGCAAGATCATAAATGGTCGATTCTTTGGAATAAATGCATGGGGGCATACTTGCTGAATTGTATCATGATGGCAGGTTTTAATTTCTTAAAATTACTAGATATTATTATTTCTTAAGATTGCTTATTACTTACTAGCTTATTATTTACTTGCTAAAATTTCTGACTATTTCATTAATTCTTTAAAATATTACTAGATATTATTATTAGGAAAAATGTGAGTTACCGAAAATTGCACAGACTATGTGAATCATTTTACATTCCCTCTTCCTTGCACAGGGCTTCCTATGTAATTAACACCATGCAGGATTCTGCTATACTTTATGTAATTATGATCGCTTCTATCATCCAAATAATGCAGACAGTCAATGTCAGTACTGACAGTATTTTTGACTAACGTGTACTGTTGCATTAAAACTCATTCTTTGGGTTGCACGGTTCTATTGATTTTGAGGAATGCATCACATTGTGTACTCACAACTACAATGTCGCACAGAATAGTTGCAATCTCTTAAAATCTTCCATGCTTAGCCTAAGAGTCTCTCTTGCTGCTGCCAAAATCATCCTCTGGTCTTTATTGTCTCTACAGTTTACCTGTCAGAATGTTATATAGCTGAAATCCCACAGTATATACTCCACTGAGATGACTTCTTCACTTAGGTCTTGCAGTCTTTCCACCACTTGATGTATCATTTCCTTCCATTGCTAACTGTTGATTGTGTGGAAGAACCACAGATTGGGAGCATGCAGTATTTATATACAACAGAATACTGCTCTGCCAGGAAAAATATGCTTAAGTAATTTGTAGAAAACTGATGTACAACAAACTATGATAAGTGAACAAGATCAGACATTGAGCTTAAACATGACAATTTTTTCTTATATGAGGAACTAAAATTGAAAATAAAGAGCAAAATGAAAGACAGATAAGCGCAGATTGATCTCTATCATGAGGGAGGAAGTGAAGAAATGGAGGGAGTGGAGGAAACAGGTAAAGCACAGCTTGAAGAGGGGAAATTGCGAAGTTCTTGCATGGAGCAAGTACCTATGAAGAATGTGATCACTACATATTCCAGACACATTAGAGGAAGGGGCTGAGGAGAGGGGAATGGAATGAAAGAAGAATGAACATGGGATGTGCGCTTGTACAAACTGCCCATGATGAATGCGATCATTATGTGTAACAAACACGCTCCAACAAAAGGAAAACTTCAGCACTCACCCAGGTTCCTCTTCGTGATTCCCGGCAGATCCTGGCCTCCTCCCTTTGCCGACAGGAAGTGTCTCCTCCCATGAGCTGGGGAAGATCTTCACAGCAAGGGCCACCTCTTTGAGATCAGGGAGACACAAGTACAGCACCTTTGTATACCTCTGTATGGGTTTCCCAGATGGCCAGGAGTAGCATCCCGAGGCCCTCCCTTGTCTGGTGCAGGCCCAGGTGGTCACATTTTCCTGCTGCTGACCTGTATGGCAAATCAAGACCACCCTGTTTCTAGGTCAGCAGAGGTGGAAATTCTGGGCGGGTGACTAGTCTCCGAGGTCCTGCCTGAGGGCAACTGACTCTGCCAGCAGGGGCAGGTTTCTCATATCTTAGATCTGTCGACGTGAGTCCACACTGCTTAGACCAAGGCCCTCTCCTACCTGATACCAAGAGCCAGGCACCAAGGTGCACTGCATCCCCCAGGGTCTGACATCTGGGAGGAGGTCACCCTCTTTTCTACTGACAAATATCTTCTCAAAGTCCCTCTAAGTCCTCCCTTGAATTCTGGAATCAGCTCTACCAGTCTGTGAAACTTAATCCTTATTCTTAGATTCTAGGTGGGAATGCAGGACAGCACTCACATTGAAAGAGCGGGCAGGCTGGGTCTCGTCTGTCATGTGTCATTGGTCCCACAGTCTTGCCTCATTTTTATCTTGTCTGGGTCAGTCCTGGTATCTCTCTTTTCCCAGTGGTCCTGCTTTTTCTTCTATGTCCCCAAGGTCCCTCAGACCCTCTTGTAAAAGCCAGGAATCTCCTGCCTGTTATATCTGCTTGGGGCTTCCCTGGACTCAGAGCAGAGACAGGCTTCTGAGGTGTCCTCCCTCTTCTACAGTGTAAGGTACTCTCCCCTGTGACTAAGACTGGTACCATTCTCAGAGTCTCGCCTGTAGAAGTTGGGAAACTGTACATGCAGGCACCACGTGCAGGCCTTGCCAAACCTGTACCTGGGCATCAAGGCCCCTCCTGGTGCTTCTCCTGCAGCATGCCCTCATTCCTCCCTCTGGGTCCTGAACTTGGCTCCTGGCTGTTATTACCTGTGTCTCTGTTTACAACAATGTGCCACACTGACTGATGTCCACCTCCCCTGAGTCCACAGTGTGGAGGGGAATCATTCTGACACACTTTCCTCTGTGGAGTTCAGGTGCGACAACAGAGATAGATCTAGATTTTTCAGAGACATGCACCTACCTCTCAAGCTCACTATAGTGGGAACAGGTTCTCTCTGCTACCCTCACATGAAGGGCAGAGATCAGAATGAGGCCCTCCCCTCTCACTACTCCGAGAGGTTGAAGTCCATGGCTGTCACACATAGACAGTCCCAAGGCTGGCAGAAGGTGCTAAAGGGATTTTCTCAGGGCTACTCTTTCCTCCTCCGACCTCACCTTGCTGGCTCCCGAAGCCAGGACCCACGTCCTATGCAACAGCAGCATATTCTTCTTTGAACCATGCCTCTGACACTTGGGGGTTTCTAAGGCAGAAGGTCACCATGGGCATGGGATGTGGAAGTGGAGTGGCCTGGCAAGTGTGTCCAGGTACTGGGCTGACGACACAGAAGGTATGTATTATTTGGGGAACTGCTACCTGGCTCAAGGCTTCCACATTTACCCCACAGCCCCCTACTGTGACTTAGCTGAGCCCAGGTCCTCTCCATTGCTCCCACCTGAAGCAGGAACCTGAGAACAGGCTCTGACTTCAAGGAGTGTCCTGAGACAAAAGGAGGTTCTCACCTGAAAATTTTCTATCACAAAGTGCACTGCAGTCAGCAGAGGCAGATATGGGGCATTTGGGGCCTTTCCACTGTGACATGGCTTCCTTTCTCCCTTTCATCTACTGAACTTAACCCAGCTCATCTTGAGTCCTATCTTCTCAGCCCACCTGAAAGGCAGAGCTCAGAACTAGGCTCCATCTCCCAAGTCCCCTGTGAGAGGCATGGGCCAGGGACTCATCCCTAAAAATCTGTACCTGTGTGGTGCCCAAAGCAGAGGCAGCTCTGGACTAGTTGGAGAAACTCTATGTGAGGAGAGGCTTTAACTGTGTTCCCATAGCTTCACCTTGACCTAAGCCCAGTCCACTCTGCTCTCTGGACCTAGAGAAAAGTCCTCAGATCTAGGCTCTGACGCTGCTCCTGTCTTGGTGCCCTGAGATCAAAGGGGTGCTGCTCTGAGAATTTTCACCTGTGCTGAGCTAACAGCAGAGGGAGCTCTCGTTTACTTTGGGAACCCTGTCTCTCAGGTTGGGCTTTCTCACTCAGCTCTGCCTTGGCTTCCCTGGCCCCAGGGTTTTTTATCCTCCCACCTAAATCTTATTTCTCAGAAAAAGTCTGATTCTCAGTACCTGCTGAAGAGAAACGGGGTGCTCTCCTGAGAATCCTGCCTGGGTGGTGCAGGGCAGGAAAAAGAGGCTTTCCAAGAACATTTAGAAATCTCCCCGCATTAGGGATTTTTCAGTACCTCCTAAAGGACCTCACTTGGGCATAACTGATCCCAGGCTTTCTCTGCCCCTCTCTCCTGAAACT
>PVLD010037675.1:0-10085 GCA_004027595.1 Dinomys branickii | reverse complement strand
TGCGTTTGTTTTATCTTTTGGCTTGAGATCTGGCCCACAGCAGAAGTGCCTGTCTCCTCTACAGTTGTAAGGTATCTTGTCTTCTACCCTGGCTCTTTTGAGGGATTCACCCTATCTGACTGTCTATGCTATTTTATCTAACTTAGTTGCCTATAACACTGGGTCTGAGGCCTTTTTGATTTTATGCAATAATTTACAAAATGTGCATTTTTACCGTAGTGAGTGATTTTGCAGGGAGGAAGTAATTCGGAAGAGAATTAAATCCTATTTAATAAGAGAGTTAACTATACTTAATTGCATTTCAAACAGCTTCATTGTATTCAGAATAGGGAAATTTTTGCCAAGAGGAAACTTCAGTGCTTAGAAAACTCTATTCCTTTCTCAGAAACTTGATGTATAGGTAAAGCATCTGGAAAAGTGGTTACTAATTTAGTTCATCTAAAATCTTTTTTTTAATTTTTTAATTTTATTCTAAGAATAAAAGAAGAAAACATATTAATAGTCATCCATTTACAAAATAGTGTAAGAGCAATAAAAATAATACAGAGTTACAAAGTAGTAGGAAATTAACACTGGTTGTTGTATTAGTATTGATATCTTCAAAGTGGTTTCTCAGGAAAACAAATAGAGACATGCAATAATGATCAAACAAGTAATCATTAACTGTTCCTTTCAGTAAAGCAATAGAAGACAGCAGTACCACTGTTAGCTGTCCTGTATATACATACATATGTGATTTTCCCTTCTTTCACTTCTCCTTTCCCACACCACAGTTGCACATTACTTTTGAGCATTTTCCTTTCATTTCACAATGTCTATCATACCTCCTAGTTTTTGTTCATACTTTCAAGTTCTTATACTAGTGAGACAATACATTGCTTACACATGCAGGTCTTGTTTATTTCACTTATGAGTATAGTCTCTAGTTGTGACCATTTACCTATAAAAGCCTTGAGTTTATCTTTCTTTATATCTGAGTAACATTCCATTATATAAAAGTACCACAATTTTTTTATCCAGTCCTCAGTGGATGGATATTTGGGTTGCTTCCACAATTTAGCAGTTACAAATTATGCTGCTATAAATATGGGTACACATATATCGCTGTGATATGATGTTTTCAGATCTTCTGGGAAAATACCCAGAAGGGGAATAGCTGGATTGAATGGGACCTCTAGACCTAGTTTGCTGAGGAATATCCAAACTGATTTCCACAGTGGTTTCATGAGTCTGCATTTCCACCAGCAGTCAAGAAGAGTTCCTATGTCTCCACTACCTCACCAGCATTTGTTATTGGGTGATTTCTTAAAGATAGCCAATCTTACTGGGGTGAGGTGAAATCTCAGTGTTGTTTCAAATTGCATTTCTCAAATGACTAATGATGAACATTTTTTCATGTATTTATCTGCCATTTGTATTTCTTTATCTGAGAAGTCTATACTCATCTCAGATCTCCATTTTTGGATTGGGTCTTTAAATTTGGAGGGGCTGATGTTTTTTAATTCTTTATATGTTTTAGATGGGAAACCTTTGTCCAAAGGATAGTCAGCTAAACTTTTTCCCAATTTGTGGATTTTCTTTTCACTCTGCTGGTGATTTTTTAGATGTACAGAAACTTTTCAGTAGGATGAGATCCCAGTTGTTGATTCTTTGAACTCTTTCATGGGCAGTTTGGTTTTTGTTCATGAACTCTCTGCTTACCCCTATGTCTTCAAGGTTTTTACCTACCTTTTCTTCCAATAGATTTAGTGTTTCTGTTTTCATATTAAGATCTGTGATCAATTTTGACTTGAATTTGATGCATGATGATAGACTTGGGTCTATTTTCAGTCTTTGGCAGGTGACAAACCAATTTTTCAAGCACCATTTATTAAAGACAATCATTCTTCCAGTGAGTTTGGCTGTTTTATCAAAGATCAGGTGGCTGAGTGTGTTTGTGGTTGTGTCTGTGTCTTTCAGTCTATTCCGTTGATCTTCTGGTCGATGTTTTAGACAGTACCATGTCGATTTTATTTCAGTAGCTTTGTAGTATATTTTCAGGTCAGGGATTTTATTTCCACCTGACTTATCCTTGTTGCCCAGGATTGCTTTTGCTATTCTGGGTCTCTTCTGGTTCCACATGAATTTAAAGAATGTGTTCTGTAGATCTGTGCGGTATGCTAACAGTAATTTAATGGGAATTGCATTGAATCCACCTTGGAGCCAGCCACCTGTGGGCTAAACTTAGGAGCCAGAATTAACCTCTTCACCTTTCAGTTGCTCATTTTGGATTTGTGAGGTGGAAAGTGACTGAGGAATGCACCTTAGAAGTTACCATCCTGACAGTCATGAGAGGAAAAATCATTCCTTAGAAAACCATTAAAACATTTACTTTCAGATTTATATTGTCTGGCATTAAACTTCATTTCTATTTCAGATTGTTTCTGCTTTTATAGTATGCAGCCAGATATATATTAGGCCAATTTTGTTACAAATATTAAAGCCGTATCTTGACTCAATTTTAATTTTAAGTCAATTTCATCATATAGTATCTGATTTAAGTGTAGTAACTTTAAAAATAACTTCTGCTGAATGAGGAGAGTGACCTTGTCAAATTTAAATCATATTCAATCTTTTACTAACCAATTTTTCAAAATAACCAGCTATAAATAGGCAACATGTCAGGAAGTCTCTTTTAGGGTGGGTAGATTTGAGGGTATCTAATCTTCCACAGGCATATTTTTGACTGGTGTGTCCTGAGTCCTAAAGTAGGCTTTTAGAAAGGTATTCCTTACATTATATATAGCATCTAGAAATTTTGCAGAGAAGAGTTTTTCCTATTCCCAAGTTTGCTGTTGCCTGAATTAGAAATCTGCTAGCTTAGCATTATAAGGTCAGAACTGACAGGTAATTGCAGTGTCTCTTTTGATTACCAGCTATTAACTCTTATCTGTTGTTATTTTCCTTAGAAAGGTTTGTCTTTAGGTGATCTTTCACTACCCTTGTCATGCCACTTTGTAACGTTGTTGATGAGGACTGGAGAAACCATTCCATCTGGTCTGAAGCGCAGCGGTGAGGGTAGGGGGAAGCCCAGACCATCATGGCCATGGGAAAGCCTTACAAGAGTGTCTTTACCTTAGAATGAAGTAGCTTAAGTAAAACTAAGGCCTAAAGTCAGTGAACAATTTGGTAAACACTAAAAGGAAATAACAAAGTCAGATACACCATGAAACACTTGCATTTTGTATCAATCTTTTATTAATTCTGTCCCAAATTCACAATTAAGAAAGTTAAAGAAATGTGAAGAACTTAAAACATTTGTAAGAAAATATTAAGCATATTTATGCAATTATCAATTCCTTAATGGTATTTTGTGGTTGAGAAGATGAAATATAAACCTCTTTATTGAACCCAAGTCATATTTAGACCACTGAGTTCTTCTGCTGCTTCTTGCATCCTCGTACAGAATATTGAACAATGGCACTCATCACTGATTTAGTTGTTTATGATAGAAAAGTTTTCTACTGCTGTTAAGTAAAACATAAGGGAAAAGGATCAATACATTTATCTAATAATGCTCTGAACTAACAGACTATGTTCTAAAAGCCAAAGGGAAATGTTTCTGTGAACATAATCATGATGTCTTGAGCAATGTCTCATAGAGAAGATACTTTGAAGCATTAACCCCACTTCTTGGCATGTGACAGTTTTTGGAAATAGGTGTTTGCAGATACAGCTAAGTTGAGATGATTGGGATAGGCCCTAATCGAATATGACTTGTATCTTTATGGAACGAGGACAAGGGATATGGTTTTGCATACTTGTAATCCTGGCAGTCCAGGAGGCTGAGGCAAGAGGATCCCAAGTTTGAGCCCAACTAGGACAGCTCAGTGAATTAGACCCTGTCTCATAAATAAATACTAAATAAATAAAGAGTGCTGGGGTGTAGCTTAGTTCAAAAGTCCTGGGTTCAGTCCCTAACACTGGGAAAGAAAAAAAATTAGGAAAGGCACAGACAAGACGGACATAGAAAGAATATCTGTTGGCAATTCAAGAAGTGAAACAAAAATTTAGGGCCTTGGAAAGAATATCTCTACCAATACTTCGAGTTTTAGAATTCGAACTTCTAAGATTGCAAGAGATGAAATTTCTGCTATCAAGTCATTTGGTCTGTGCACTTTGCTAGACTAGATGCCATGGGCAAAATGATTAATGGACTCAAATCTAAAACAGAACACAGGAGAAAAAGAAGGAACAGAAAAAAAGAAGAAGAGAAAGAGGGGACACTAGATATCTAGGATATAAATTGAAGTAAACTAGTATGTGTGTAATTGGGGCCCATGTAAAAGGAGAGAAGTAGGAGGCACTGCTGATCTTCAAATCTACTTCATTTTTGGATAAGTTTTGATCTACAGCTGATCTCCTCTTACAGGCCATATGTTCTCCTTCACTTTGTGCCTTGTGAATTTTTCATTGGATTTAGGATATGAATTTACTATGTTAATGCTGGGTACTCTTTGTTTTCCTTACATGAACTTTATTAAATTTTGTGGAAATAACGTAACCATATTGTGTTTGGGTTTTAAAATTAATTTTTTAAGGTGGGAAAAGAGCGGTATCTGATCTGAGGCTGATCATTCCTCAGCCCTGCTATGGACCCTGTTCAAACCCCAGTGAATGTTGAAGTTACGTTAAGAACAGGCACTCTTTCTGGCCATATGTGAACTTTTTGGGCACTATGATTACGAGTCCTCTTTGTAGAGTTTTGTGAGACTTCAGAAGTTTTTCTCAGATGCTGTGCCATAGTTACTAAGGTGAACGCTTGAAAAACACTCTCTGCGAGTCTGACGCTCACTTTCTGAAAAGCTTTTGCCTGTCTGGGGCTCTGTCTGCACAACTTTGCCTGTTTCCCGAGACACATTAAGACATTCGTTTGTCATGATCATAAGCCCATTTCATCCCTTGTTTCCCAGCAATCACTGTTGTTTGTTGCCTGACATATAATCATTACAAACCAGCGTTCTATAATTTCTTGTTATTTTTTTTCTGGGTATTCCAAGTGGGATAGTAAATCTTGTCTCTATTTGTCTGTTTTGAAAGGGACTGAAATTCCCCTCCAGCTTCCATGTTAACTTTTTAAAATTAAGTCTATTGGTAATATTTAGATACACATAATGATGTCACATTGACTATAGGGAATTTGTACCAGTACATGATATATTGAACACTTGAGCCAGAAAATAAAAACTGTTGAATAGGATTTAAATTATGAAGAAAACTGTTAAAATGATGGGGGAAGAAGAAATATGGGGTAGGTAAGAACTCAATGAAGCATGAGTTTTGCTTTCCAGAGCAAATGTAATCCCTTCCACTTTGACCTACTGGCATTAGCCTTTGAAGAGAGGGCTATGAACAATAATTTCCTCAAATCTGTTATAAAACTAAATCAAAGTAGCATGAAGTAAAACGCAAATGTCAAAAGCATTAGATGCATCTACACTGAACATAAAAGCTTTACAAATGAACTCAGCTCCAAGAGACCGAGCTTGTGCTGTCTCTTTTTGGCTGTTTTGTTTATTTTGAATTTCACTTCTCCCAATCCCACTCAATCATGGAAGATGAGTTAAGTTCTACTTTTATAACACAGCTATCCAAGAAGTTCTAGGCTTTTTGAAGATTGTAGAATTTACAAAATAAAAAGCAAATTAGAGTGCTTTATGAGATTTTATCTCATAGTTTTAACTTCATTTATATGTTAAAACCATCACAATGGAAAGCACACTAACACTTTTCTCCATATGGTTTGATGGCTACCTGCATTTCTTTTATTTTTACCCTTGTAGTTTTTGGATTCTCACTAATTTACTGGGTACACTATTTTAATCATATTTTACTTATAATTTATATATTATAACTACTTGGCTTGTATCATAAATTTCAATCTATCTTTATAGGTTAGGTGTAGCCCACAGAAATGGCTTCTATTTATGTTGTAGTTTAAGACTGCATGTGAAAGCTCAGTAATTGGACCAGCAGAGAATGAGGAACACTAGTAAAAGTAATCTAAGCTAAGAATATTTACATGGATCCAATAACCTACAGAAACATATAAACAATAGAAGAATTTCAAGTGTTAGCACCAGGACACCAGGAATAGGATAGCAGCTGAGATGGAGAATCAAGACTTAGGATGAAACTGAAATCTGGGACGAAATAGGTTATATGGAGGGCATCAAGAAGACAGAAAGTTCTTTATCTAATTCCTTAGTTGATCAGATAACTTCCTGAGTGGTACAGAATAAGGGTGAAAGTTGCCCTGCAAATTGAATATCCAATGAAGTCACCATTTTGCACTGAAAACCTCCCTTCTCCATTGTGTTGTGATAGTACCACGGCCATTAAGCTAGGGGTTGTTCACAGTGTTTGTGTGTGTGTGTATCTTGTTTCCAATATTTATATTTGTCTATCCCTGAAGTTATAACGTTTATATGTACTGAGGATTAAATTGCCATTTTCCATAAAATAAAAATAATGGAATTTTGATTGAGTTTTACATACTCTGTAGATTAATTTAAAGCAATTGACTTTATTACTCTAGTGATGTTCAATTCAGGAATGTGGTTCATATTTGCTGTTTCTAAACTCTTTATTTTTGTTTCACTCTGATTCATAATTTCCTGCACAGGCATTCTTTTCATGTGACTACCACAATTATTTCCAATTGTTATATTTATTACTTTAATGTCACTATTGCCTGATTATCATTTTCCTTTTAGTTACATTGTTTATGCTGAAGTTTGAAGACATTTGTATAACTCCAGGAACTTCCTTGTGCTTTCCCATTTAAGCTAAAATTCCCATTGTAACCAGATATTATATTTTAAAAGTTCTATCATCTAATAACATATGTTCTTGGACCACAAATAAATGGAGTCAAGGAATGTGTAGCCTGGTGATTTTTGCTTCTTTATTGAGCACATTTTTTGAGAGTCAAGCATATTGTTATTTATACAGCTATTTTGTCTTTGTTATTAATCTGAAAATTTTGTGAGCCCACTAAACTAAATCTTTTTCTCTGTACTTTTGCTGATAGATATATGGTTACTGATAGTGTATTATGATTATGAATAGAACAGATTTGAGTATTTGTAAATTGTCTTTTAGACAAGTTTTCATTCAATTTTGGTAAATATCTAAGAGTAGAATTAATAAGTTATAGGGCAGTTTTATGCTTAGATTTATTATAAATTCACAATGTTCCTAAGTGACTTATTATTTTCCATCTTTTTCAGCGATGTGTAAGAGTTCAGATGGTTTTATATTGTTGTCAACAAGACATTGTCAGTCTTTAATTTTGGCTTCTTTGTGGAGTCTCTCATGTTACTTGATTGTGCTTTTATTTTTCATAACACTGGTGACTAAGGATTTCAATCAGCTTTTTGTGTGCTCTTGGCCACTCAGATACTATCTGTCATAAAAGTCACCTTTCAGCAGGACTTTAAAGGAGAGTTGCCTTTTGTGCTGTGTATCTTTTTTTTTTTTGTACCAGGAATTGAACTCAGGACCTAGCTTTTGCTAGGCAGGTGCTTGTGCTGCTGAGCTATATTCCTGGCAATGGTTGCTTTCCTACTGATGAACTCTTGTATACTTTAGACACAAGTCTTTTAGACACACATGTATTATATGTGTGTTTTTCAGTATGTGGTTTACTTATGGACTTCCGTAACATTGTCTTTTCATGCTGCTATTTTTATTTTTAATTTTGAAGTTCAGGCTTATCAGGAGCTGCAAAAACTGTCCAGCTATGCCCATTTACTCTTCAACTAGTTTTCCCCAATAATAACCTACCCAGCTGGAGGGAATCATCAGAACCTGTACAACGTTGGTATGGTTTGTAGAGTTTATTCGGATTCCACCAGTCTTACTCATACACATGTGTGTTTATCCGTGCAATTTTATCACATGCATAGCTTTATGGAACTGCCACAAAGAAGGTACAGTATAGAATGCACGTGCATTTTTGACAACCACGGATGTTACTGCAGGCACAGGTCATGCAAGAATTGTTATAACAACTGTTTTTATTAATATCATTTTAATTTTTAAGTGACTTAACATATTGAGCTAAAATACCTACTTGAGAAAATATATCTTTAATATTCATTTGTGCCAAAAAGATGACGCAGCTACAAGTGGTGTCCACCCTGATGCATTTACTTAGCATCCATGGCTCTAATTTTCAGAAACACTGTCTATTCAAAACTGTAAATGTTGTGGAAGGTTTATTACTACCTGTGCACTGAGCAATGTGAAGTGATATTTCTCTACAGAGGAGTGTGTTCTATTTAAAATCATGTATAAAAGCAACTGTGAAGCAGACGGCCAACCACGTATAGGTTTGGGAAATACCCACAGGACAAAGGACTACCGTATTTTCTTGTCCCTTCCAAGTCATGGCTTGACATTGCAGTTTTGAAGTAAAAAAAAAAACAAAACTTTGTCCATGGAACTCGCATAGAACTTTACAGCTTCAGATGTTATCTACTTGAGGAGGGCAAGACGGGCTGTAGGAGGTGGGCGAAAGAAGTACTTCTGAAGCCTGAGCAAATTAGTTTTCAACAGGCTCACAAAAACTAAGTGATGGGGCTGGGGATATAGCTCAGTGGAATAAGCGCCTGCCTAGCAAGCACAGGGTCCTGACTTCGATCCCCAGTACCGCAAAAAAAAAAAAAAAAAAAAAAACTAAGTGATTTTTTTCCCAAGATGATTCCTAATCTATTAAGATAGTGCAATGTCATCATCTGACAATTGCTGCTCACTTGTGAACTTTTTTTGGTCTGGCTAGAGGCTTATTTCTTGGAGATCAAGGTCTACTTGTAAGAACAGGGCAATGTAAAGTCCTTTTAGGGATTCTGAGTATAACTTGAGAAAAGCAACCTTCTGGTACCAATTTCTGGACCTCTGTAAAAGCTCCAGGAATCTCAGGCTGAGATCTAGTCCTCTGTCCTCTCTGAAGCAGGGTTGCCTCAGGTGGCGCACAGAGGTAATCTTCATGGCCCCTTTCTGCCTGGCTACAGGATCCCTTAGGCCTATACTGCAGCCTGTAGTGGATCTTAACTTGACCCATGATGTAAATTCTCCTCTAATCTTGCTACTCTTATTTTTGGTATTACAGATTCAATATTCTTTCCCTCCTAGTTTTGGACTCAAAATTTCAAAATTCTTTTTCAAATCTTTATTTCATTCCAAAACCTAGACCCAGATATTGTTTTTCTCTTGAGAGGGGAGGAAAAATAATTCCTTTATATTTTTTTGTCTAAGAAATATACAGACCAAAAGAAGCTAGCAATTAAACTGTTTTTCAGAAATTTTTCCTTTCAAATATGTATGTATATATGTATACAACAACCTTCGTTAATTTCCTACCACTTTGTCTGTAACTCTGTATTGTTTGTATTGTTCTTACACTATTTTGTAAATGGATGTCTTTTAGTTAATATGTTTTCTTCCTTTATTTTTAAAAAAAATAAAAAATAAAAAAAATATATGTATATATGTATACATAGTTCACGTGTTTATCTTTTATTTTAGATATATTATATGAAGATATTATAGAGGAAAAAAGCAATTTGTTTTTTCCCTTCTAAAGAGTTTGTATGTGTCAAAATTTAATTTATTGGAAAACAATAAAGAGTTTTCATGTTGTTGTAGGCTTTTAGAATTTTACGAGCCTTTTTGAGGATATATATATTAACATTACACAATGTACATGTGATTCTAATTTAGGGCTATAAGACATTTGGCCTTTAGAGTTTCAATTTCAATCAACAGTACTTTTATTTTAATGTCAGAATGAGCGAGTCTCGGTGTCCTGAAACTTCCACAAACCTCCCCACCTCTGCCATCCTTCGCTCTGAAGGAGTGTCTGTCTCCACGGGACTTCAGGTATAACAGACTTTTGGAAAAGGGCCTAACAAAGAAATGTGTAGCAATGGCAGACCACCTCCAGAAGGTGGCTCAGGGTGATGCCAGTGGAAACCCTGAGGGACAGATGATTTTGGTCAGACTTTCCACTGTTTCACAGAACCCTTAAAATCAGCTGCTGT
>PVLD010037674.1:0-10085 GCA_004027595.1 Dinomys branickii | reverse complement strand
TATTCTAAGCCTATGGACTATTAGGTGTCAGTACTGCAATAACCATCCATTTTCCTTCTCAGTCCCCATAAAGTTTGATCACTCCAAAGAATATTTTTCTGCTACAGGATATAAGCGAGGGAGACGAATATAAGAGTGGCGGATGAATAAAACCTTTCAGATGGTAGGACTCGGTGAGTTTGGGACTGCTTAGGATCCCTTCAAGCTCAGAGTTACACAATTCTTGGATAAGTCTTAGTTATTTTCCCCTTTAGAACTTTAAGTTTATCACATAAAGGAAAAAAGTAACTGCTTTTTTGCCTAGCTTGTGATTTATCCTTGCTGCTATTAACTTATCAAATTTTTATTATTTTAAAATATGATTTTGAAGGATTTGTTGCTCTATTCACACTTGTAACTCATGATTTTATGAGAGCTTGAAAACAAAATCTTATTTTGGAGAAGTAATTGACCATTTTATACAGAAGCCACTAAGAAAATAGAATATGAAGAACAAATGTTACTTCAAATGTAAATTTTGTTTCTGAAGAACTGTACTTTTCATTTCCATCTTCATTGTTTATCTTAGAATGTTCAGAATATGATGAGTGACTGAAAGTGAACTCCGATTCTCTTTTACTACTGAGCAGTAATAAACTGGTAACTTTAGAAATATAATGAATAATTCAAACTAAGAATGAAATGAAAGCTTTCTACAGATTTTGTGGATTTTGATAGAATCAAAAGAAATTTGCAGGTCTGGCTTTTGCTCAAATCACGTTTAATATGTTAGTCTAAAAAAAATGTGACAATTAAAGGCAACCAAATGGGGGGAGCAACTAAGATGGTGACTGGGTAGGAAGCAGAGGAGGAAACTCAGAAATCCCATCTAGACTAAGAAATACAGCAATATGAGAAGAACAGAAAGGAGAGAGGTGGGTACCTTGAACCCAGGAAAGATCTGAAATGGGAACTGAAACCTTTGGAAAGTTTAAGCAAGACCTCTTCTGGTTGAAAGGAATGGAGGACCACCATGGCGAAGTTGGAGGGGGGCAAAATGGAGAAACCACAACTCCGAACACACATGTCCTCAGCCCACACCCTAATTCTGGCACTTGCAGCTTCAGTTTCGGAGACCTACACTCACGGAAGCCTCCTGGCTCAGCCAAGGGAGTGAGGAGTTCCAAGAGATGGTCAAGGAGTGGAGAGGAGAGTGCTCACCCAGAAAAAGAGACAATGCTGAATAGGAGCAGCTATCTAATACAGAGGGAGGAAGCTGGACCTTCAATGCGAACACCGCAGGGGAGACTTCAAGCCCTGGTATTAAGCATTATAAGTTGGCCTAAAGTCCAGCTGTAAGGGGGGAAAACGGTAAAGCTCTGCCCCTATACCCTGTAGCACGATGACAGAGAGGAGACGGGTGGTCCGTAATGAATATAGGTGCTTTTCCTCCCCAAACATGATAGTCTGCATACATCCATGTACGTTATAAATTTGAATTTTCAAACAAGCCACCATCAGTATAATAAAATAACAAATGGGAAGGTAATTTTAGGTAAAATAGCATTCAGAGATTATCCCCTTCTGTGTTCTATGAAATTTTGTATTTCCTTGATTGTTTTTGTGATCATAAAACTGAAGATAGTTTTATGGAATACAGCATCCAGTACTTATTCCCTACTTTCTACTCAATTTCCTTTAGCGTTTATGTGTTAACTAATGAGAAGATAACAATATGTAATACAACATCCAGTGCTAATTCCCTACTAGTTTCTGTATAATCTGTATAATCTTATATTTTCTGAACTGTTTCTTGTATTTATCTGATCTGTATTTGTATTCTTTTCTCTTGAAAATAAAAATAAAAAAAATAAAAACAACCAAATGGTTACCTAGTTTAGAGAGCAGAGAGGAGAAAAATTAAAAAGTAACATCTCCTGTGGAAGAACAAGAACAAATGGCAATGCTAGATATGAAGCATCATGAAGGTAGTTCCTTCTCCAATACAGAATGCCTTGGCAACTTGTAGCAAGTATTATAAATTCTACAGAATTTGCTCTCTGAATATATATATATATATATATATATATATATATATATATATATATATATATGAGACTAATAAGCATATTGTGCACCTTGGCTCTTCCTTTGCTGTCTTTCAGCCAATCAGCTTGCTATTCTCACTTTTCCAGTGGTATGAATCGTCACATCTCCCTATTCTTTAGCTTCCACTTACAGATATAAACTGCAGGAATGAGACCAAACTTTGTTCTAAATGAAACAACTTTGAGCCCAACGTTTCCTTACCTATTGTTTCAAAAATTGTGGCCAAAGAAATTTCCTGAGCATAATCACCTAGATTATATGTTAATTTTTAAGCTCTATCCTAAAACCCCAATCTTTGAGGATGGGAATCTGTCAATCTACAAATTCAACACTTTCTGAGTGATTACATCTAAGTTGGGGAGATGCATTCAAGAATCATTTATTTAAACAACATGATTCAATTTACTGAGATGTCCCTCTTCAAAGAATATACTTTTAACCACTAGAAGACTAGAATAGTAGCTATGTCTTATCTAGAATCTAAAATATAAGGTACGATTTCTTGCTTCAAATACTTCCTGAGCTTGTGGTCTATTTTCTGGTCTCTTCATTTATAAGACAAGGCTACATCATCTGCCCAAGTCAACTCAAAGAGCTGGTCAGAAAACACAATGTGATGGAATGTGCTTTGAAAACCATACATTTTTATATAAGGCTAAAGTTCTTTCATGTTATCCTGATTACACATCACATCATTTTCTAAAGACTACCTCAAAAAGAATAAATTAGGGCTTAGTAAAAGAGAGGATAACCCATTTGTTAGTTGAAAAATGGGAACTATGGAAGAAATTACTTGTATTATTTTTCCAAAATGAGTTTTACTGATTTTTATCAAGTCTACGGTCTTAGTCTATTCTTTCTCACTAGTACCACAATACCACAGATAGGGTAAATTTTAAAGAAAGGAGGTTTGGCATCAAAATTCAGAACGCTCATGTTCAGGATCAGAGAGCTCCATCTAATCATGTCTCCTTGCTGGTAGAATCCTAAAGGAGATCAGTGGCTCAGATGTAGAAAGAGAAAGTGAGTGTGTGAACCTCAGGTCTCTTTCTTCTCATATTGCTTACAAAATAAGTCCTAACCAGAAAATAAGCCTTAGCATGATTTATCAGGATGCCAGTAATATAAACTCTACCCCCCAAAATATACCCCAGTTAAAATCATCATCCACACAGGGTGTGATAATGCACACCTGTAATCCCAGAACTTGGGAAGCTGAGGTAGGAGGATCAGTGCTAGTTCAAGGCCAGCCTGGGCTACAAAGTGAGTTTAAGGCCAGCCTAAACTACATAGTGAAACCCTGTCTCAAAAAGACAAAAAAAAGCCCCATCCAGATGGGGACATTGTTTGTTTCATTACAACACATAATGGGTTTATTGAATTATAAAATAATATTAATACATAGTTAAATATAATCATATAATATTATTAACATAAGTACTTTAAAAATGATAGTATAAATTGCAATTATGTATTTGTAAATACCCAAGTGGGCACCTTTAGATGAAATGCAATTGACTATGTAAACAGACTTAGTGGCCAATGACCAACTGGAGTAAGTACAATGCATGGGTAACATGCACACTTGATAAGGCACAGAAATAGTTCTGCCTAATAAGAATCTTCATAATTCAATACATGATATGTTCTAACAGATGAACTTAATACAGTCATGTGAAATGCAACATTTCATGAAGTTTGGTTGCTGTAATTTTTTCTCTTGATTGGGTGGACCATTTTTCTTCACTGTCATCATTTTTGTTGCCACTCTTGTTTCCTACGTCTTCAATTAACAGCTGATTTAATGGAAACTTTACAAAGCGTAGCCTGCAATGCATTGTGACTTGGGTGAAGAATTCAAGGGATAAAATCACTGACAGCTGTGTGGACAGGGCTCTGCAAGCAGGCTACAAGGACATGAAGTACTCATGTAATGAGAGCTCTAAAGCTGGACATGAGAGATTGATGCCAGTCGTTCTATAGGAAATGGAGTTGCAAGAAGAATTTGCAGTTTGGAGAGATATGATGATGTTTCTAAAGATGACATGATTGTATTTGAATAAATGTAGGTTTTTGTGCCTGAATAAATGAATAATCTCAGATTGTTACAGATGAATAAATGTATATCATTATATGTTCAAAAACAGGACATCTCCTGAAAATAAGCCCCACTGCATTTTTGGAGAGAAAATTGACATAAGACCCAGTTTTATTTTCTGGGAAACATGATACAGCCACCAGCATTTGAGCATGAGAAATCCACTATAATGAGCTTACATAAATCTAATCATCCCTCAAAATTTCCACCTCTAAATAGTCAAAATTTTACCTTCTTAATACCTCACAATGAGGATTGAACTCTAGGAAGAATTTAGGGTGTATAAGCCAAGTTCAAAGCATACTATCTAGTCATCTATTCACCCGTATGTGCTGGGTGCCAGCTGGCTGGGTGCCGGCTCTTAAAAATGCTTTGGAAAAAATGGTATTGTGCTTCCTAAATCACAACTGGCCATGAGCAGTAGACACCGAAATCATAAAATGAGTAGTAATACACAAAATGTTAGGAATCAAGTAAGCAAAAGGGTCAGGAGTAATTCATGGATGTTTCCATTTAGGAGTTGATATTTGAGTTGCACCTTGAAGAAATTACAGAACTTCAGTAGCCCTCTAAGGGAGGAAAGGCCTTTAGGAAATGTCAGTATCAGAAAATGTCTCTAGATCTAAAAGTTCAGAATGACTTTAAGGACAAAGGAGAATCTAAGTATGTAAAGCATAAGGGCCTTTGTGGTTCTCTTTGGCTTCCTGGTGGTCTTCTGCTGCTTAACTATATGATAGCCCCAGTTTATTCATTTGTTAAGTGAGTGCCACAAGAATAACTTGCAGAACATTTTTAGAATAATAAATATAAAACAATTAGAGGCATATAGCTATTACTATGAGTAAAATTATGAATTCAATATTATAATAATGATTGGCATTGCATCGAAAGGGAACTAAAAAAGAATAAATTAAGAATCACTAGTTGTCAGTCTCTGAACTCATGCACAAGGAACAGTCTGTGTCCAATATGTAAACACATAAGCATGTTATATGTGTTAGAATTGGAAGAAACTGAATTACAGAAGACAAGAGCATTTGAAATTAAAACTTTAGAGAACACACACTTAAGAATTTTCCTACGAACATATCAAGTATTATTAAGTTGTCACCTTAACACTGGCATGTAATCTGGCTTGACATCTACACATGTAGACCTTTGTTCTTTAATTTATCACCGCATTTATTGAATTCCTGTAGGTTTTAGGCACTAAGATTAGCACTTGGCACAGAAAAGTAGATAAAACAATAACTGTTTCTGCAATCACAGTGCTTTCATTAAATCTATGCACAAAATCCACACGCATTTATTTCAATAACATATTTTGTTAGAGAAGTAGTATATGATAGTGTTTTAGAGAACAAATTTTGTCATTTGAGAGGGACTTGAATTCCATGTTGATCAATTACCAGCTCTGTGATTTCGATGGGTTCACTTTTCAAGGACTAAATTTCTGCAATTAAAAACTGGGTACTTACCTTATTGCTTTTTTTAAATTACATGAGGCAAGTAATGTGGAGCACTTAACAGAGCATTGGCATGTATACAGTAAACATTTCATAAATATCTATTAAAATTAGGTAAAATTATTTCTATGAAAAGCCCACTGAGACATCTCTTTTGAATAGCAGATGAAGTTAGAAAAATTAACTAATTCTTTCATAGCAAAAAATGGAAAATACATTAAACTATTTCCATATGATAGCTTTGCTAGCAAGAAAGGAAGAAAAGTCTTTAAAGGCAAAAAAAAAAAAGGTAAAGCAAAATTTCTAGAAAGTAAATAAGTACAAAAGCTAACTTTGACCCTGGAAACATCAGGAAGCCCTTGTTGCCTTGAACATCAGAGTTTAAGAACAGTGGGCCCAGGGGCCTGAAGATCCAAGCAAGACAGAAAATCAGTAGGAGGCCTGCACAAAAGGCTTGAATGTCATTGTAAAAGTGTAAGAGTTTCATTATGAGAATACGCTGAAAGAAAAAAAATCCCACCTCACAGAAAAGAGCAGAAAAGAATCTTGCCTACCTTAGTCTCAGTACAGGATTAAGTAGGAAAAAAGTTTTTCTTTGGAATTTTTTTAAAATTCTGACTCCTTGGGCAACTTTGCACTCTGGAGTCATGCTACCTATGTGGTGTGAAAAATCTCCTGGTGAAAATTAAGGTAATGATGGTTCCAAATTGAGCATACTCCGAGCACTTGCCAAAATCACGCACAAATCCTCTCTGAGGGAAGCTTCAGTATATGCCTCAGAGCTTTCCCCCAGGTGAAGCTCAAAGAGCATGTAGTTATTCTTGAGGTATAATGACCCTAACATGCTAAGCACAGGATCAAAGATGTTATGAAGAGAAAACAATTAAGACATGGACCAGGAGGGCAAAAAAAGGCAAAGTAAAACAAAAAGCCCGAGCAAAAGGAAAGTCATGATTTGCAAAACATATACTGTAAGAGTCTAAAAATCCACAAACAGATCCACCTGAAGAATTGTAAAAAGTATTTGGTCAAATTGTTTTTGAGACTTTTGAAGTACAGCCTAGGGTTATAATATTTTTTATAAAATATAGACTGTTTTATCAAAAATAATTATAAAATCTATTACAATATACTGCTTTTGCCTCAGTAACTGACCATGCTGAATTAACCATTTTTTTTTTTTGTGGTACTGGGGATCGAACTCAGGATCCTGCGCTTGCTAGGCAAGCGCTTATTCCACTGAGCTATATCCCCAGCCCCGAATTAACCATTTAATCACAGTGAGCTCATCGGTTAAAAATTATTCATTTAAGTCTTACGAAGAGTTGAACTTAAGCATTTATAAATATTTCAACCCTGTTATGATGTGTTAGCCTGTTTTTATTGTACTCTGAGAACAATTAAAACTGTTCAGAGCTAATTCATAGTACCTTTAAAACTATTACTCAAGATCCTTTGGGAGAAAATCTTGTAAAAAGAGGAACTATGTGTTATTTAAAGTTATTTTTAAATGCCAGTTAAACTTCCCTGAGGAAAAAAATAGATAACATAAACATAATTTTATAGTTTTAATGTAAACATCATTAACAGCATTAAAACAAAACACTAAGTACTTTTGAGGTACAGCCTGCTCACCTATCTGGTTCTCAAATATGCCTAGAAAGCAATGTCTAAATGAGCTTTTAGCATTTTAAAAACTGACAGCATTTTGTAACTACACAGTGTACAGAAATTTTTAACTGAAATCAATCATTAAAAGAATTAAAGGGCAGGGTATACTCCCACAATTAAGCTGAAGAAAGCACTAATTTTTTTCTGTAAAGTATATACATATATTTTAGCTAAATTAAAAATTTTAAGAGTGTAAATGTGTTTTGCTATTACTGTATGCGTATATGACTGCTCAAGCACTTTGTGAGGAAATGAGGATATGCAGAAAGGTACACTATGCATGCAAATGAAATGTGCCTCTTTGTCATCTGAGAAGTGCTTTTTGCAGTCCTAAATTACCACAAATGTACAAATTAAAGTTTAAATAGACTGAAAAAAACACAAAGAGTGTGTAGTTATGGTCAAAATCTACAAAACATGCAAGGATACTGTGTGGGTTGAATTTTTCCCCAAATTTCATATGTTGAACACTTAATCCTCATTATCTTGAATATGATATCTTTTATAAACTGGATTATTGCAGCAGTAACTAGAGGTTTTGTTGTAACCTGCTCCCGTTAATGTTGTCACTTGCTCCCGATTGCTACAAGACAAACATGTTGTAACTTGCTGTAACCTGCCCCCTCCCCAGGCTAAAAGTTTGCTTAAGCGACATGTCTAAACTTGTGGCGCCGTTTCCTGTTCTGTATGCGCCTAATACCACCCCCCTTCCCCTAAGGCCCTGACTCCACATTGCTTGACCTTAAAAGGAAAAACTACCAAAGGAGCCAATCACAAGATGCCTAATGTGCAAGTCCTCGTTTGCGGTTTGCAAGCTTAAAAACCAAGCCTTCCGCCTGCTCAGGGCTCTCCTCGCCTGCGTTGCACTGGAGACGCCGCTGGGTACCAGCTTAAATAAAGCACTTTTTAAAGAGATCTCATTTTGTTCCGGGCTACTTTTTGGGGTCCCACTTTTTGGGGTCCTACTTTTTGGGGTCCCACATTTGGGGGCTCGTCCGGGATCCCTACTGGCCTCTTTCGCTCCTCTGGTAAGTTTGCACCCCACTTTTCGTTTCCTTTCGATCAGCCGATTTGGTGCTTTCTAGTAGCACGTTTGGGGCAGCCAACCTTGTAGGTCTCGCCGCCACGGAGCGGGACGCCCTCCGTTTAGTTTTTGTTTAAGGAAAATTTTGGCATTGCCTTTTGATTGTTCTCTTTTTGTTAAGGGAATGTTTGGTCTTGCCTTTTGATTGTTTCCTTTTTGTGACTCTGAATTTCTTCTCCTCCCTTGCTTTTCCCCGCTCGCCCGGTTCTTTTTTTGCCTCCACAGCCATTTTTAGGTCTCGAAGAACAACATCAAGGCGCCATCTAGTGTCTGAATTTGTCAACTGTTGATTGTTAATTTTGTCCGTATTTGTTGTCTTTGTCTCTGAGAGAATGGGTCAATCCGCGTCTGTGTCCTTAAGCCCCTTGTCTCTAGTTCTTAACCATTTCTCAGAGTTCCGCAGGAGATTGCGAAGTTTCGGGGAACCAGTATACCCCGGAAGGCTCCGCACTTTTTGTGAGCTTGAATGGCCCACTATAACCTCTGGGTCATGGCCTGCGGAAGGATCTTTTTGTTTGTCTCTAGCACAGGAGGTCCGCCGGGCAGTTTTCGGTCTGCCCTCTCACCTGGACCAGTTTGTCTACATCCAGGTTTGGGTTGATCTCATTCAAGACCCTCCGCCATGGGTTAAGAAGTTTCCCCCGGCTCCAAAACAGGAACCCCGCCAACTTCCTCTTTTGGCTCCTCTCAAGGATAGCAGGTCAAAGAAGGCGACAGTCCCCCTTCCCGGTAATGTTTTGCACCCTTCGGCCCCAGAAGAGCCCTTAGATTCCCCTGTATCACCTCCCCCGTATCAGCCACCCCCCCATGTGCCCTCTCCTGACGCTCCGCGTCAGAATCACCTTCCCCCGAGCCCCAGGCAAACTCGCCGCCGCCATTGTTCGGGCTCCCCCGATTCCACCAACCGAGAGGGGGACATGGGGGCAGCTCCCCTTTTCCCTTTGCGAGAGGCACCTCATATTGAAGGGCAACGACCTGCTTTCGTCTATGTTCCCTTCACTACATCTGATTTGTATAACTGGAAAAACCAGAATCCCCCTTTCTCTAAGGATCCTCAGGGCCTCATTAACCTGTAGGAGTCCATCTTTTTTACTCATTGCCCCACGTGGGACGATTGCCAGCAACTGCTTCAGACTCTGTTCACCACAGAGGAATGCGAACGCAATCGCAGTTTGGCAAGACGAGCCGTCCTCGATCCGGATGGAAATCCCACCTCCGACCCGAGGCGACAAGACGTTGTTTTTCCCCTTGCGTGACCTAACTGGGACCCTAACTCAGATTCAGGTAAGGAGGCTCTCGATCGTTTTCACCAGCTGTTTCTGGGAGCCCTTAAGGCTGCAGCCTGGAGACCGACCAATTTATCAGAAGTTACTGAAGTAAGACAATTGGCTTCTGAATCCCCCGCAGCCTTCTTAGAGAGACTGCTGGAGGCCTACCGCATATATACCCCCATTGATCCGGGGGCTCCTGAAAATGCGAGAGCAATTAATATCGCTTTCGTGTCCCAGTCGGCCCCCGATATTAAACGCAAATTACAAAAGTTTGAGGGGTTTGAGGGAGCCCCTCTTAGTCAATTAGTGTAAATAGCTCAGAAAGTGTTTGACAGCAGAGAAGACCCTAAAGATCAAAAACTTACCAAAGTCCTCGAGGTTTTAGTGAGCAACTTGGAGACAAAGAC
>PVLD010037673.1:0-10085 GCA_004027595.1 Dinomys branickii | reverse complement strand
TGTGTGTGTGTGTGTGTGTGTGTGTGTGTGTGTGTGGTCAAAGATTATGTTTAAGTGAGAACTATGCTTGGGATTAGCAACGGACCTTCCCCTAGAGGAGAGGTTTCTGATATTTGCTAAGGGTATTACATTCTAGCTATTATGTGTATACCATAAAAGTTTGTTTTCATTCTCCTTGGATGACAGCAACATTTATTACATATCTTATACAATGATAAAATTGCTTTTCCTTTTTTTGGAGACAGGGTCTCTGTGTAGTCCAGGCTGGCCTTGAACCCTAGCATTCCCCCTACCTCAGCCTCTCAAGTGCTGGGATTACAGGCATGTGCCACTACACCTAGCTGCTAATATTGGTTTTAATTTATCATTTCCTATTTTCTCCAAGGAAATAAAGATTTTGTGCTATCAGTCAAGGCACTACCTTGTAATCCCAGCACTCTGGGATGTTGAGGGAGGAGGATTCCAAATATAAGCCCGACCTGAACAGCTCAGTGACTTGGCAAGACCGTCTCAAAACTTAAAAAGAGCTGAGGATATAGCTCAGTGCAAAGGCTCTGGATTTAACTGCTTAAAAAAAAAAAAAAAAAAAAAAAGATTTCCTTATTTCACTGCCTAAGAGCAAAGTTTTAATTACAAGCCCTCTTGGTGGTAATGATATAAGAAATTAAGTGAGACCTAGATTTTCATGTCTCATATTGTGATATTTCCAGGGTGGAGGGGTTGGGGGCATCTTTTTGTAAAATTATAAAGCTATATGGATTAACTCTGAATCTTTGCAATATATACCAAATCCTTACTTTAATATGCAATCATACACACTTTAAAGAATCAAGCTCAGTGCCCAATATGGTGGCACAAATCTCTAATCCTAGCACTTAGGAGGCTGAGGCAGGAGGATTATGTGAGTTCAAGGCCAGCATGGGCTACATAGTGAGACCCTGTCTCAAAAAACCAACCAACAAACAAACAAAAACTGCTGAATAAAAGGATAGCTAATAGGAAGAAAAAAGAAGAGACGGAAGACGGGGTAAAATCAAAGCTAGTCTAGACTACAAAGTGAGTTCAAGGCCAGGCTAAATTATATAGGGAGACCCTGTCTCCAAAAAAAAGAGAAAGAGGGAGGGAGGGAGGGAAGAGGAGGAGAAGGAGAAGAATGCTTAAAAGAAAAGGAATATATAAAACAAAATGCTAAGTGTGGTGGCAGACAAGTATAATGGCAGCATTTAAGAGGCTGAAGCATGAGGATCACAAGTTCATGGCCAACCTGGACTACACAGTGAGTTCAAGGACAACCTGAACTACATAAGAAGACCCTATCTCAAAGGGAGAAAAAAACCCAACAAGAACTTTTCTCTAGAAGTTCCTTTCTTAACTTGAATCAAATACCTACTACATACGGAATGATCCTGTAACTTCCTGAAGGTGAGGATTTACTTAACCTGACCACAAATATGACCTCCATAAAACCTATAGGCTAAGAAATGAGGTAAAGCGCATGTATCTCTTCACATTTAACTAAGATATCACAATAATTCTTCAAAGGAAAAAATTGTCTGAAAGTAGCAAAATTACACTCTAAAATTTAAGGTGAGAATAAGGCATCTCAATATTATCTTGAGAAGTAAGGAGTTCAGATGTTACATCTAATGCATATTGTTTGTTCTCCCAAAGGTTTTCCTAGCATATACATAAATTCTTCTCCTTGAGTACTGGCAAAAGCAGTACTCATAATATCATACTTCCTATCTACATACAGATATTCGATCAGCTTATCCGCTAAAAGTAGTCTAGTCAAACCACCAATGAAATTGGAAATAAACAGCATTTGTCAATGTTCAAGAGGCCTTGAAGATGTTCTCCCTATGAAGTAAAAATACATAATTCCTCACTCTTCTGCTCCATTCTTTCAAATCTTCATTTTCTTCCTATAGCCCCAGAATAACTTTAAGACTGAATATAGTATTAAGACATTTAAAAACTGGCCTGAGCTAAATGAAATCATAACCCTAATTATTTGCCTCCTAAAATAGAAAAGGGTATTTTAAAAGGCCTAATCCCTGAGAAATAATCTTTAAGCCACCCACATGTTAAAAAAACAGAAAAGAAACAGTAGTAACTCAGAAATATTAGTTTCTCAGATGGATTTAACTCTATTTTCATTAGCTAATGAAACATCGATTAAGATTCAAATATTCCAAGAACACTTGTGCTTATTACCTGACTTACTTCTATAGCAACAGATACCTAGAACACAGAAATAAAGCCTAGCTTTTTCATCATCTTCTACAACTGACATAGCTAAGTCATTAGTATGATAAATGGTATAGCCTATTTCAATTTAGTTCCTAAAACATAAGAATTAAATATGTTACACAAGAATAACTTATGGAAACCAGGTGCAGTGGTGCACACCTGTAACTCAACAGGAAGTAGGATCACAAGTTTAAAACCAGTGTGGGAAATTGAGTGACTCAGTTAGGACCCTATCTCCAAATAAAAGAACTGGAAAGGAGAGGCTGCAGATGTAGCTCAGCACAAAAGTCCTAGGTTCAATCCCCACTACAGAAGGAAAAAAGGGAGCGAGGTAGCTGAAGAGAAAAAGTCCCTAGAAGTTTACCTTAAAAGTAAAGGGGAGGTGGGCATGACACCCCTGTCATCCCAGAGCTCAGGAGGCTGAGGCAGAAAGATCATTTCAAGTTCAAGTCCAGCCTGGGCTGCAAAGTGAGCTCAAGGCTATCTTAAACTGCACAGCGAGAACCTGTTTTAAAAAGGGGGGGAAAAAAAAGTAAAGGAGAAGAGTAAACTTCCCCTTTTTTTCCTTTTCTTCTTTTCCTGGCCAAAGAAAGGAACTATAAACCTAAGAGCCCCGAAAATCACTAACTCTAGACATGTGCTCTAGAAACCATGAAATGTCACACATGCTGATTCTCCTAAGTATTTAAGTGAGTTTAGGGAGATAACAAGTAGTCACTTGAAACCAGATAGTAGTACATAAATACACCAATTTCCAGTTTTGCTACATTCCTCTCATCAGGTGCTTTCCTCCATGACCCTTTTCTCTGGAACCGTGTTTAAAGTTTTGATTCACAAAGGTTAACCTCTTAATCAACATATGACCTCTTTTCAAACTGTTAAAATGTCAAACTTGATTATGAAATTTCGTATCTATGAGTAGAAGCTTCAGAAGGAACTGGCACAAGATCAAGAGTTGGTATTTTAAACTACCACCCACCAAGACCCCATGGACTCAACTGGGCCACCAACAGCGCCTCATTGGAGTGGATCTAGGAGGACCTCAGGAGCGACCTGCAGACTAGACTGGGCGCCTGGAAGCGCCTTGCTGGGGCAGAGCCCGACAGGCCAAGGGGATCCCTTGGGCTTGACTGGGCCCCTGGAAGGGCTTCATCTGACAGAGGCCAACGGTACACAAGGTGACCCTGCGGAGTCGACCAGACCCCCAAGGGCATCAAGGGCTTATCAACTGGGTGCTGACCATATAGTATCTGGTTCCCTGCCTATGTACCGTCTTTGAGGATGGGTGCTTTTCCACCTAGTGCCATAGTAACTGGACTGCACTCATGTTTGTTACAGCATAATCTGAAGCAGCCACGTGACTTCCCAATGTGAGAGCCCGAGGGAGTAAATCAAAAAGTACAGTTATTATCAGAGGGAAGACAACTGATTGGGTGGGAGAACAATGGAGATGAGGGTGGACAAAACTGTTTGATTTATCAAACGAGCCATTATTTGTATAACTGAGTAACAAAAGTGATTATATAATAAAGCATCCATTGTTAATTCCCCAATATCTTCTCTATAATGGTGTATTCCCTTTATTGCTTTTTGTGTTATTCTGGTTTATAACTGAGTAACAAATGAGAAGATAACATTATGTAATACCACATCCATCGTTAATTCCCTACTATCTTCTCTATTAATTGTGTAGTTCCTTTATTGTTTTTGTGATATTTTGGTTTATAAATGAGTAACGTATGTGAAGATAATACTATGTAATTCAGCATCCACTGTCAATTTCCTACTATCTTCTCTAGAATTTTGTATTTCCTTATTGTTTTTGTGTTATTTGGGTTTATATTCTTTTATCTTTATAATTAAAAAAAAAAACTACTGCCCACCAACATCCCCAGCCACAAAGTCCTGGCAAGACCTTTCCCCTAAGTATTCAGATATCCCATCTGTGCCAGCTAAACTTGAAACAGAAAACTGTGGCTTACTCTCTGAATTTACCTAAAAACATGACTGTAATAGTGATAAAGTGACCCACATAATTAAAAAGAAAAACTTAATAAAGTAGTTATACTTAACATACCAGAAAAACTAAAATTTTAAGTTAATGTTCATATCTTTGCTAAGTTTCTTCAAGCCTACATAGCACTTCTAAAACATTACCAAATCACCTTCAAGCAAGCTAAAATTCTTACATATAAAGTTGAAAAGCTACTTTCAGGAATAACCCTATGTCATTTTGAGCCTCAAATTTGAGAACATGGAAGCTTACATCAAGAATTTCACATTTAAGCTACAGGATAGTTGTGAGGTTGGAATGAAAAGGTATATACAAATACTTTGCAAACTTGACAAAGGAAAAAGGAGGCCACTATGCAGTGTGGTAACAGGGTCTGGGCCTATTTTCTGGGGATCAAAGCTTGGATCAGCCTCTCACTATACATGAGCTACTTCACTAACAATAATAATAGAAACCACAACACAAGATTGTATGAGGATTAATTGAAATAAAAGATGTAAAACCACCACATATCTCAAAAAATATTAGCAACTGGGCATCTGAACATGAATCAACATTGGATTAGATTATATTTCTCACAAAGAACAGCCCATTTGGATATGGACAAAAATCCTGTGTCACAAAGCTGAGTGTGGTGACACATACCTTAATGACAGTACTGCGGGAGGCTGAGGCAGGAGGACTGCCACAAGTTCAAGGCCAGTTTGGACTACATGGATCCTGTCTTAAAAAAAAAACTAAAAGGAGGAAGAAAAAAAACACTTAGAATTTCAAAGTAATGGCTTGCTATGCTACAGTGAGGTTACAGATAATAGGAGGTACATATAACCAAAGATAATTAGTAATAGCAGAGGAGTGAAGACTATTAGTTTCTGAAAAGGCATGTATTTACACTCTAAACCACCCTGTGAATTCTAGAATACACAAATACTCTATTAGTCCTGAGACTAGTATCATCACACATCATGTAATTGTGGAAAATCTCTACTTTCTAGAGGATGGGGGGGTAAATATCCTAGTATTATTAAAATAGCTTGACTTCCCAAACCCTATAAAACAATTCAGGGAACATCCCTGGGCCACACGTTGAAAACCACTATTTCAGACTCCCTCTCACACCTACCCTCACCCTAGTACTATGGATAGAAACCTGGGGCTTTACACAGCTACATCCATCTTGAGGCCTTTTTTATTTTGAGACAGGGTCTTGCTAAGTCATTAAGTTCCCCAGGCTAGGCTCAAACATATAATTGCTTTGCCTCAGCCTTCCAGAGTCCTGGGATTATAGATGTGTAACTATGTCCAGTACCAGACTAATCTTTAAAATATGAGTCAGGCCAGGCATGGTGGCACATGCTTGTAATCCCAGCACTTGGGAGGTTGATGCAGGAGGATCACCATGAGTTTGAGGCTAGCCTGCAATACATAGTGAGGCCCTGTTTAAAAAAAGAGAGGAAACACCAGAAAACAGTATGAGTAAGTATTATTTCCTAAAGCTTTTGTTACAATTAAGTATGTCCATATATATAAGTACTGAGCTGTAAATATGCATTTTCTACTACAGGTCTACTATAGTGGTATACTCCTATAATCTCAGTACCTTGAGAGGCTGAAGCAGGCAGGTCCCAAGTTTGAGCCCAGCCCAATCAACTTAGCAAGACCTTCTCTCAAAAGTAGAATGAATGAAGGAAGGAAGGAACGAACGAATGAATGAATGAATGAGGTGCAGACATAGCTTAGTGCAAAGGCCTTGAGTTCAATTTCCACCACTGCAGAAAAAAAAAAGAAGGAAGGCCAGTGAGGTTACCTAATCTCTGTCAGTCACAAAGGTGGTCTTTCCCTCCAAACCTGTGCTATTAATCACAGGTTTATTTCCTAAGTGAAGGGCCTACCTCTCCAGCAAACTGGTAATGATCACTTTAGCGCTGGCCTTAGGAACACTGCTCTCACCCTGAATGTATATAATTTATTGGATCAAAGCAGCATTTAGATAAGAGTTCAAGTTTTAGCTCTCTTGCTATCCTGGCAAAGACAGTTCTGCATCTGATCAGCTGAAACAAATGCAATGCAAACAGCACAGTTAAAGAGAAAGTCTGTCTTCACCAGCAACACAATCTTCACCCACAGCTAGGGCACAATTCAGAACACCTAAGACCTCAACAATGGCCTCCCTGAGAGGCTACAAATAAAAATTCTACCACTGGCAATGGCTGAAAAGTATCACTGCCACTCTCACTCTTCAAAATCTGAACTGCAGTTGGGCATGGTGGTGCATGCTTGTAATCTCAGCACTCAGCAGGCTGAGGCATGACAATCACTGTGAGTCTAAGGCCAGCCTGGGCTGCATAGTGAACTCAAGTCTACCCAAAAAAATTCTGAACTACAGAATTTTATTTCAGAATCTCTCCCCCATTAGACCAAAAAGAAGTCTCATGAAAATCAGAGAAAAACAGTGAGACAAGGCTAAATTCAGTGTATTACAGCAGCATACAATTTTGTATATGTGGAAATATATCATAAAATTCATCACTTTTAACTATTTTTGGGTGTACAGTTCAGTAGCATTAAGTAGACTCATATTATTATGCAACCATCACCACTACCCACTAATGACATCAAATTCTGAAGGGAAAAAATAAAGTTCTGTGAGAGCAAAAGTCTTTCACTCTGTATCTTTTAGCCTCAACTTCCAGTTTAAGAGGAAACTGTTTAGGGTTGGGGATATAGCTCAGTGGCAAGCACCTGACTGGCAAGAGCAAGGTCCTGAGTTTCATTCCCAGTACCCCCACCCCCCCAAAAAAGAGGAAGTGCCTCTCATACGCAAAGCCCCAGCAGTGGGCCATGGATGTAGCTCAGCGACAAAGTGCCTGCCTGGCAAGCATGAAGCCTTGAGTTCAATTCCAGGTATCCCCCCAAAAAAAGTCCCAGGGTTAAATTACCAGTACCACAGACAGAGAGACAGAAAGAGACCCACAAATGGGGAGGGAGAGAGACAGACAGAGACAGATAGGAAGAGCTAAACGTAAGAGACAGAGACAGTGAGAGAGACAGTAAAAGAGACAGAGAGAGAAAGGACAGGCAGGTGGGGGGATGAAGAAAGAAAACATAGATAAGTTAATTAAAATTAGAAACTTTTTTTGTTTTTTTGGTCTTTTTGAGACAGGGTCTTACTATGCAGTTCAGGCTGGCCTTGAACTCACTTTGTAGCCCAGGCTGATCTCAAACTCGCAGCAAGCCTCTGAGTTCTGGGATTACAGGCATGAGCTACCATGCCCAGCATAATTAAAAACTTCTGCTCCACCAAAAATACAGCAAAATAAAAAGAGAAGCCACAGACTGAGAGAAAACATTCCCAAAACATGATCCTTAGAAAATACACAGAAGTGTTAAAAAGCAACAATAAAAACATAAAATCTAATTCACCAGATATGGTGCCATTATACCTATAATTTCAGATATTTGGGAGGGAAAGAAGGAAGAAGGAAGGATGACTGTTCAGAGTCAGCAAACTTTTACCTTAAAGGACTAAGGAGCAAGCTAGCTTGCTTGCTTTTGTGTGTGTATGGGGGGGGGGGTGGAACTACATATCTCCCTATGTAGTTCAGGCAGTCCTTAACCTCACCTATGTAGCCCAGGCCAGCATTGAACTCACAGCAATCCTCCTATATCTCAGCCTCCCAAGTGCTGGGATTACACATGTGTACCACCATGCCTGAGGAAATTATTTTCAAATAATTCAGCAAAAATACAGAAATCCCAAAATGTAGCATTTCCCTCAACAACTGAGAACTTCAGGCAAAAGGAATACAGATGTTCATTATACTACTCTTTCAATTTTTCTGTGCTTGAATTTTTCCAAAATATAAAGTCTGGAGCTGGGCATGGTGGCATATACCAACAATCCCAGCACTCTGGGAGGGTGAGGTGGGATGATTCCAAATTCAACCCCAGTTTGGGCAATTTAGAACCTGTCTCAAAATTTAAAAATTAAAAAAGGATGGGAATGTAGTTCTGTGTGAAGGCCCTGGGTTCAATCTGTAGTACTCTGAAAACAAGGGGAAAAAGTCGAGGAGGAAGGATGTACAAATAGAGAAAACTGATTCTATAAAGCTGAATATAGTTTGATGATATATTAAACCTAATCTCCCTCATTCCGCGGGAGTGAGGGACATCAAAGAGTAGGTTGAGGAATATAATTGGTTCCAGAATCCTTTTTTTCCTCCCCTTTCTTTTCTTTTCAGGATCCTTTTCTAGGACAGAAAAGCATCACTTTTCCACAGACAGGTTTAATCAGGTAGGAAGATTTGGTAGGATCAATTCCTTGTAGACATGAGGACTACCTAAGGAATTCCCAGAAAATAACACACACAATCCGGCACTATAATGCTACATCCCATGCCAGGCATGGTGGTGCAATCCTGTAATCCCAGCACTCTGGGAGGCTGAGACAAGATTGCTGCAAGTTTGAGACCAGCCTGGACTACAAAGTGAGCTCAAGGCCAGCCTGAACTGAATTGCAAAAATCTTGTTTCAAAGACTGAGGAAAGAAAAAAAAGCCATATTCCCATTGTCTTATAAAATTAAAGGGCTGGGGATATAGCTCAGTGGAATAACTGCCTGCCTGGCAAGCGCAAGGTCCTGAGTTTGATCCCCAGTACCGCCAAAAAAAAAAAAAAAAATTAAAAAATTAAATTAAATTTAAAATTTTTTTCCTAGCAAAAAAATCTTTCAAGCATTGACTATTTAAATGTTAAATAGCTTAGACATTCTTAGTGAATTAAAATCACTCAATATCTATGGATTGACCCACATAAAATTCTATAGATAGCAAAAACCTAGTGAAATAGAAAAATATCATATAAATATAATATAAACCATACCCATAATTAAAAATATTCTAGCCTGGGATATAGCTCATTGGTACAGCACCTGCCTGGCAAGCACAAGGTCCTGAGTTCAATTCTAAGTACAAAAAAAAAAAGATTAAAATTTCTAATAGCTATAAAAGGTAAAATTAATTTTAGTAATATATTTACCTAACTCAATAAATCATTTCAAATGTAATCAATAATGCCATTCCAGCATATGATCAATATAAAAAATTATCAGCAACTTTTAATTCTTTTTTGTATCATCTTTAAGATTCAGTATGTATCTTATATTCACATCTTAATCCAACCAACCACATTTCATATATCCAATAACTTTATGTGGCTACTGGCCATCATACTAGACAGTGTAACTCTACAAACTGTTGAAAAAAGCAAAGAACCAAAGCTGAGAAAATTAGTCACCAAGAAAGGAATTTAATATACCCAAGTTTCCCAAGGCAACATACGGTGATACTGATATTGTTCCATATTTTTGATAGGCTAATTTACACACACATTTACAAAGGTATAACGTACAAACTAAACTCAATTCTTATTGCTGGTAACCTCCAAGCAAAAGGAAGTATCACAACTTTAATTCTGGTCAAGAGTTTTGTTCCACTACCTATTCCCCCTACTCACACTGAGTGTGAGTTTTGCCCTTTGGCTTTCATCACTTGGTTCAGGTGGAGACTACAGTGAAAGTGGAGCTGAATCTTATGTTCCACCATCCTCCCAGATATTCCTCCCCAAAGTGGTTAGGGTCAGCACCATTTTACATTAGCATTTGTCTACTGACACCCTCCCCTGATAGTTTTGTCCAACTGACCTCTAATTTCCCAAAGAGAGACCAGATCAAATCCATATTCTCCATATCCTAACAGCCCTGCTCCCAAGTACTATGGCCTCTTTCTCCTGACATTCTCTTACTTAAAGAAAATCCAGCC
>PVLD010037672.1:0-10087 GCA_004027595.1 Dinomys branickii | reverse complement strand
GTCTTCAAGTTCTGAAATTCTATCTTCGGTTTTATTTAAACGGTTTTGCCTGCTTTCAGCATTAGTTTTCAAATCCTGGCATTCTCTTTTTTTTTTTTTCCGGGACCGGGGATCAAACTCAGGGCCTTAGTGCTTAGCGGCAAGCACTTACCCCACTGAGCTGTACCTCCAGCCCGCTGGCATTCTCTTTGGACCTGTTTCATTCTGGGTAATTCATTCCTAAATTGCTCTTGTAACGTTTCCATTTGTTTCCTATTTTCTTCTTGTCTTTTGTCTATATCTTCTCTATGTGCACGGAACATTTCTTCCATCATTGTTTTCAGCTTGTTTTTTGTGTGAGAAATCATTGCGGGTATGTGGCTTATTTCTGCTTTAAGCTCTTTTACGGCCTGTTGGAGTTGTTTCATTTCGGATGCAATCATTTCATAACTTGCAGGTACGTGATTTCCTGGTTCCCCCATATCCTCACGTTGAAAACTTGTTCTGGGTGGGGTTGAGTTTTGAGACTGCGTTTTGTTCCTCTGTTTTCCCATTTTTGGGTATGAGATACAAAATGTGGAGCTATAAATTCCCCAGGCAGTTCATCAGGCAAAGGTCTGCTGCAGAGGCTGCTCCAATGATTCCTTCTCTTTGGGAGAATGTCCCTTAAGCTGTCTGCTGAGATTTCCGCTTCTACTCCCTATCCCTAGACCTGGCTGGGGCGTATAAACAGGTCGCCGCCCCAGGCGTCTTGCAGACAGGCCACTCAGGTGTTCCTCCCTGGGTGGAGACCCTTCCCCCCTCACAAATCCCCTAGGGGCGCCTAGCTAGCTCTTCCTACCTGGGAGATCCCACAGTCCTTAAAGCTGCTTTGATGTCACTCGCTGGGCAGAGCTTCTTCCCGACTCAGGAAAAACCAGTTAGAGTGCCCACTCAACTCACCCTGGGATCCTGCAGGCAGGAATGCCGTTCAGATGTATCTCCGTGGATCGAGCTTTTTCCCGACTCAGAAAATGCGCTGATCGTAGCCACTCTAGTTCACGCAGTGCCGGCTGTGGGGGCGGGGCTCTGAGCGGGATCCTGGAACGCTGCCCAGATTGGCGCAATCTTTCCCAGTAGCTCATTCTCTGAGTTTCCTCTGCTCCGCTGCCTCCAACAAATCCTGGTTACAGCCGTCTCCGAGCCGATCGGGTTCAGGAGCTGGAGGCTTTCCTCCCGCCGCAATCGCTCTCTCGGCTGTACACAATTTGAGCCGAGCTGCGGCCGAAGCGCCTCACCGATATCTTGGGCACCCAGCTCTCCTAACTGTATAATCTAGAAGACCTGCCACATGGCCATCTTGATCCAATCTTCTCCCACACTGGGGTCACAGGCTCAGGGTTTCCCAGAGCCCCCCCAGTGTGGTAGGGAGACTTGAATGGGGTGTAGATGGAAAGGTAGGCGTTGTGGTCCTGCTTTCTGCACAATTCTAAAGTCTCAAACTTTTAATGCTCCAACTTCTTGATATCCCTCATTTACCCGGAGCAGCTTCCACTGACATTATTGCACAAGTACACGTTCAACTTGGAACTCGGGCCAACTGATTTGCTCTGTCGCCGAGCTCAGAAGCTGCAGAGTCCGTGTTCGCCGCCGGTGGGCAGTACGCTCGGTCGGCTCTGGCGTCCCAGACACCAAGTTGAGCTAGCGCCCCACGTAGCCGGCAGAGCTTCATTCTCCTTTGCTTTTTTTGAGAGATCTTTCTCTTCATGATTGCTAATCATGATTCTGTCTTCTAAGTCTGATATTGTCTTTAATTTAATTTAGTTGAATTTGTAAATTTTCAATGGAATTTTAACTTCATAATATCTGTTTTTAAATTTTACTTTAAAAAGAAAAAAACAAAGGCAAAAGAAAAACAACAAAACCAATAGAAATGATACAGAATTTCAAAACAATGTGATAGGAAGTTAACAATAGCTGTTATGTTAAATACTGTTATCTTTAAAGTAGTTGCTCAGACTACCAGATATAAGTATGCAAGATTGACCAAACAATTAAGCATTACTTATTCCTTTCAATGAAAAACAGAACTTAGTAGTACAATTATCTTAGCTACCTTATGTGTATATACATATGTAATTTCCCTTCTTGTTTTCTCCTTTTCCTCATCCCAGGTTTTCTATACTTTTAAAAAATGATAAACATAACAAAGAAACCAAATTTAGAAACAGGTTATTAGGAGAGTTACAATATTAACACATTATGTATGTTGTCTTCCTAGTAGTTATTCATAGTTGAACCTATAATATTATGTCTATATAATATAAACATAAAACTTTCATTTTAATGAGCTAAGAGAAACTAGCTTTATAACAATCTTAACTATCTTGTGCATACATATATAGTTTTGCTTTTATCCTTTTCCATTTCTCCTTTCCCCATCAGAGTTTGTCTTTTTGGGGGGGAACAGTTTCTTCCCAATACAATATCTATTGCACATTTTGGATGTTATCTGCTTGTTAATTTTTTCATACTAGTGAGACACTATGATGTTTAGAGATAGGGATCTGATTTATATCACTTATGAGTAAGTTCTTGAGTTGCATGCATTTACTTAAAAAAGACTCAATTTTATCCTTTTTATGACTGAGTAATGCTCCATTCATTGTATATTAAAATCATATAGTTTTATCCATTCTTTGGTTGATGATATCTGGGTTGTTTTCAAGATTTAGCTATTACAAGTTGTGCTACTATAAAAATGGGTGCACATATAACATTTTGGTAAAATTATTTTAATTATTCTAGAAAGATACCCTGAATGGGAATAGCTGTGTTGAATGAGACCTCCAATCTCCATGTTTTAGGACACTCCACACTGATTTCCATAGTGGTTGCACCAGTCTACACTCCCTACAACTGTGGTGAAGGTTTGAATTTTCTCCACAGGCCCTCTAGCATTTGTTATCACTGGATTGTTTGAAGATAGCCATTCTTTCTGGGGTGAGATGGAATCTCAGTGTTGTTTTAATTTGCATCTCTTGAATGACTAATGATGTTGAACATTTTTTCATGTTTTATTTATCATTTCTATTTCTTCATCTGAGAAGTACCTATTAATCTCTGTTGCCCACTTTTGGACTAGGTCTTTGAATTTTGGGAGTCAGATTTTTTCATTTCTTTAAGTGTTGTGGATACAAGTTCTTCATCTGTGGGACAACTGACTGACATCTTTTCCCACTCTAAGGGTTGTCTTTTCACTTTGTTGGTTATTTCCTTTGTTGTGCAAATCTTTTTAGTGAGGCAAGATCTCATTTGTTGGTTCTATTTCCCTTGCAGTCTGGCTTTTCTTCATGAAGTCTCTGCCTAAAACTCTTTGAAACTTCTACCTACTTTCTATTACAGTAGATTTAGTTATTCTATTTTAACATTTAGATCAGTAATTCATTTTAACTTTAGTGCATGTGATAGTTATGGGTCAACCTTTAGTCTTTGACATATGAAAAGCCAGTTTTTCCAGTACCATTTATTAAAGAGACTATTGTTCTTCCAGTGAACATGTTTGACTCCTTTGTCACAGATAAGTTGGCTGAATGTGTAGGGAGATGCCTCTGCATCATCTATTCTTTCCCATTGCTTCCAGGCCTATATTTATTTCACAGTGCCATGCTGATTTCATCACACTTTGTAGTATAATTTTAGGTCTTGGATTGTGATACCTACTTGTTTGCCTTTGTTGTCCGGAATTGGTTTTGCTATTCTTGGTCTTTTCAGGTTCCAAATGAATTGCAGAAATGTTTTCTCTAGGTATGAGGTATGTTAATGGTGTCTTCATTGAGATTGCAATACATTTGTGTAGCAGTTTTGGAAGTATGGCCATTTTCACTTTTGGTTCTTCTCACCTGAGAACAAGGAATATCTTTCCATTCTGTGATACCCTCCTCAATCTCCTTTCTTAAGGTACTGTAATTTTCACTTTACAGATCTTTTTCATCCTTTGTTTGATTAATACCTAAGTATTTCATTTTTTTGGATGATATTGTGGAGGGTATATTTTCCCCAATTTGTCTCTCTGTGAGTTTGTTGCTTGTATATGGGAATCCTATTGATTTTTGAGTGTTAACTTTGTATATTGCTGCACTATTGAATATGGATATTCAGAAATCTTTTGGTAGAGTTTTTTGGATTTTTTATATGGAGTCTCATGTCATCTGAAAATAGTAGTAATTGAACTTCCTCCTTTCCTAACCTTTTTTATTTGTTTTTCTTCTCTAATTGCTCTGGCTAATGTTTCCAGAATTATATTGAATAGGAAAGGTGATAATGGATATCCTCAACTTGTTCCTCATTTTAGAGTAAAAGCTTTCAGTTTTTTACCATTTAATATGGTATTAGGTATTGGTTTGTTACAGATGGCTTTTATAAGATTGAGTTAAAGACCATCTGTTCCAATATTCTGTAGGTTTTTTTTCATGAATAAGTGTTGGATTTTGTCAATAGTTTTTTTGCACCTATTGAGATGACCATGTCGGTTTTGTCTTTGCTTCTGTTAATATGGTGTTTTAGGGTTTATTGCATACTGTTTGCCATTATTTATTAAAGATTTTTGCATCTATATTTGTAGGGGCCAGTGACTCTTAGCATATCATTTTTAAGATAAAATTATTTTAGTCTTAGTACAAGCCTCAAAATGTGTCTTGAGAAACATCCTGGAGGGATCATAAAAAGTTAGTTATTTGCAGTTGACTTTGCCCTGGAATGCTCCTCCAAAAACAAAGAACACCTGGGCACAGACAACTACCTATGACCCTGCCTGAGTTGTTTCATCCCTTCCTTGGCCCTGGATAAACACTGTAACCATAATGGAAATCTATGATTATCTAAAGGGGGATATACAGAACAGAATGCAGAAAGTATATATCATTGTGGTTGGGCTCATGAACAGAGCCTGACCTGGTCACATGGGACAAGGAAAGCAATGTGTGGCCACCTATGTCAATGCCTGCAACATTCCAATCTGTTACCATAGAAACCAAAGGTATATTTAAAGCTGAAACAAAGAAATGCTAGCCATGCATGTTCCTGTCCCACTAGTTTGGGATGTTCAGTTACTGGTCTCAACTCAAACTCTGTCCTAAATAGAGTTCTTCAGTTTTCTGTGGAATTCAGCCCATTTTCTACTACATGTTCATTAGAGAGATTGACCTATAGTTTTCTTTCTTACTTGGGTTTTTTTCTGGTTTTTGACTCAGGGTAATACATGTTTCTAGGAATGACTTTTGAAGTACTGCTACCCCCTCAATTTCCTTAAGGAATTTCAGAATTAGTGGCATTAGTTCTTCTCTAAATTTTTTATAGAATTCCACAATGAATCTGTCAGGGCCTGGGCTTTTCTTTGATGGTAAATTTTTAATATTTCCAATTTCCTTGGCTATTATTGGGTTATTTATAATTTTTGTGTCTCTTTGATTCAGTTTTTAAAATTTGATTATGTCTAGGAAACTATTTTTTCCGTGTTTCCCAACTTATTAGAATATATGTTCTTATACTAGGTGTTGATGATTTCCTGGATTTCTGTGGCTTGTGTTGTGATTTCCCTTTTCATTCCTAATAGCTTGAATTTATCTTTTTCATCCTCTTTTTGAGGAGGTTGGATAATGATTTATCAATTTTATTTATTCTTTCAAAGAATTAATTTTTCATTTGATTGATTCTTTTATTGTTTTCTTAGTCTCTGCTTCAGTGATTTCTGCTCTCATATTGCTTTCTGTCCCTCATATGGAATTTAGGTTTGATTTGTTCTCCTTTTTCTAGAAGTTTGAGATTCAGCATTAGGTTGTTTATTTGAGCTTGTTCTATTTTTCTGATATTTGAGTTCATAGCTATAAAATTTCTCCATAAGACTGACTTCATTATATCCCATAAGTTTTTGTATGTTATATCAGAATTATTTAATTGTATACAGTGTTTAATTTCATTTTAATTACCTCTGTGACCCATTGGTTGTTCAGAAGAGTGTTGTTTAATTTTCATATGTTAATGTAGTTTTTGGGGTTTCCTGTGTCATTGATATCCAGTTTCATTGCCCTATGTTCAGATAGCATGCATGACATGATTTCAATCCCTCTGCATTTACTCCAAAGTGTTTTGTCAGCTAATATATGATGTTTTAGGGAACATCCCATGTGCAGCTTAGAATATTTATTCTGGTGTTTGGGGGTGGAACACTCTGTAGATATCTATCACATTCATTTGTTCACAGGCTTGGTTTAATTCTAATATTTCTTTGTTGAATTGTTTTTTGTCTAGTTAATCTATCCATTTGTGAGAATTGGGTATTAAATCACCCACTATAATTGTGTTAGTGCTTGTTTGGTTTTTCATGTAAGTTAATATTTCTTTTATATAGTTGGGTGAACCTGTTATTTGGTGCATAAGTATTTGTTTGTTATCTCTTCTTCTTGGAGTTTTCCTTTAACAAATATATAGTGACCTTCTTTGTCTCTTGATCAGTTTTGGCTTAAAGTTTGCACTGTTGGCAAATAGAATAGCTACCCCTGCTTTTTTCCAGGTTCTTGTTGAATGGGTAACTGCTTTCCAACCTTTGACTTTTAGTCTATGAATATCATTTTGTGATAAATGTGTTTCTTGTTTGCAGAATATTGTTGGATCTTGCTTCTTGATCCATTATTCCAGTCTGTTTCTTTGAGTGGTTACATTGATGGTTATAACTTATATATATATATATATATATATATATATATATATACATACACTTCTTTTCCATACTGTTTCCCTGTTTTGTATTCCTTGTATTTCTGCTCTCTTTTACTGCTTGCCCTGCCTGACAGGTTCTTTCTATTGTTTTTTCTGTGTATATGCTATTCATTATCTCTTGTATGTCTCTTTGGGCATTCTGTAGAGCTGGTTTAGTGGTCATAAATTTCTTCAGTTGCTCCTTGTCATAGAAGTATCTTATTTTTCCTTCAATTTTGAAGTATAATTTTGTAGGTTATATCAATCTAAGTTGAAGATTATTTTCCTTTAGTGCTAGAAGTACTTCCCTCCAAGCTCTTCTTTACTTGAGGGTTTGTGTTGAGAAGTCTGCTGTGATTCTGATAGGCATTCCTTTATAGGTGATATGTTTATTCTCTACCTGCTCTTAATATTTTGTTCTTGTGCTGAATTTCTGGAATCTTAATTATTGTATTCCTTAGTGTGGATTTATTTCAGTCATGGCTATTTAAACTTCTGTATTCTTCATTTATTTCTATGTCGAATTTTTTATCCATGTTTGGGAAGTTTTCTGCCATTATTTCTGTGAAGAAGTTTTTAATGGTTTTTGTGCTGTCTCCAGCTTTCTCACTGATTCCAACAATTCTTGCTTCATTCTGTAGTTTTTGGATTATTTTTCATGGTCTCTTATGACTCTTAACATATCTTTCTTTTCCTCATTGGTAGGTGCATTCCTGTTTTCTAGATATAATGTTCTCCCCTTCATTCAATCTGCTGTGTACAATTTCAATGGAGTTTCTAATCTGCATTTCTATTTTAATCAGCTTCATCAATTCCATTTCTTGTCTGTTTTTCATTTGTGGCTTCCATCATCTCCCTAAGCTCCTTTATTTGTTTATCCGTGTTTACTTTAATGTCTTTTTTCGTATCTTTTTCACCTTAGAGATTATTTTTCATATGGCCTCTTCCATTTGTTTTTTCTCTTCCACTGTTATCATTTCAAAGAGTTTCATTTGTTGGTTTATGATTTTTTCTATTTCTTTGTGTTCTGGACTTCAGCTGGATGAGCTGGATGTATGAAACTTTATTTTTCTTTTGAATCTTGTAATTTTCTCTTTTTTGCTTTATTTTGTTTTCTATGCTGATGCTTTTAGCTTTCTAGTATTAGATATCCTGCCTAAAGTAGTACAGTTAGCAACAGCAATAGCATAAAGCACAACCTAACACCTAAAAAAACTCTGAGAATTATTAATTTGGTAGTGAAAAGGTCATAGAGGCAAGATCTACAGTTACATAACAAAATCCAACATTATTCAGGAACTTGTGCACAAAGGGTTTCCCCTTAGTACAGTCATATTACTGTGTGGAGGGGAAATATAAGAGATGTAAGGGAGAACACAGAAAGTAAAACAAAAAGAAATATAGTAGAAGCAAGGGTAGAGGAAAAAAAGAATGATCACCCAGGCTTTGGAAAACTGGAGAAGTAGACAGGAGGGAAAGGAGAAAGCAGGGCAGGAAGGTTCATGGATAATATCTGTGGTAGTCTCTAACTTTATCATCAGGGGTTCCAGTTCAGGTGCATGATAAAAAATGTTAAAAATGCTGGCACCCTGTTGGAGAGGGATCAGTGCCAAAAAAATTTGCTGCCAGGTTGCTTCGTCTTTTGTGTAGAAGCACACAAGTTCAAGGGGCTTTGTATCCAAAATCTGTTCTATTTGGCTATAGTTATCCACACTTTTGCAGCCCATCTAGTTTGTGAGGGTTCAGAGTACAGTGAATCTTTCTTGCAGTGCAGGCAGCAGTGCCACCAGCAGCTGTTTGGACTGAATTGCCATTTTCTAAAGTCCTATGTCTATGTTTTGTTTGATCTACAAGTGTTTTACTTCAGGTTGATTGGGACATGAGGATGTATGTCCCTCCCTTTCCTTCTATAACCTGTGTTTTTATTTTATTTTTTCTGAGTAGCTCCAATATGGTTCCTCCTCTATTCAGCTATGTTGAATGGAAAAGTATATATAAAGAAAAGAATAATGAGGATTGTGGTCTTGTTAGCAAACGTAATAGTATAATGTTTATGACATAATTAAATTTAGTATTTCAATATAATTACATTTAATATTTGTATAAACATATTAATTGGTATAGTAGATATTTAAAATGAGGAAATGAAAAGTTTGAGGAGTAAATAAATTGGATGATATTCATAACAATATGTTTATATGACCTACATTTTATCTAGTTCAGTCTGCTTCATATTTTGTTTGAATCATAATAAACCTTGATTAACAGCACTGTCTTTCCTTCTTATTTAAGACAAATTAAGAGGAGAGATGAAGAACATTTTAGATATTTCATATTTAGCATTAATAGAGTGGGCTGTTTCTTGAACTACTGGTAGCTCAAAGTTGTCAACAAAAATGTTTATTATTTAACTCGCATTTGATTTAGTTAAAAATTTTTTCATTGTTATTGTTTCTTATGTTATTGATGTCTCTGCTCTTGCTTGCTATATTCATCATTAGATAATACTAACGCAAAAGCCACATACATAGAAAAGTAGTAACTTTCTAACTGTGCATGAAACTTGTAATTTAGTAAAAATAGGTAAAAACATTTATATGGAGCCTCAGGCTAAGTCAGTGTACAACAGTAAGCAAATTTTACATAATTAACATTTAATTTTGCTATATTGCTCTTAATTAACAAAGATACTTAGCCAAGAAAGTATCTTAAAAAGCAAAATACATATCAGTAAATTCTGCGTACTTTGCTTATATGAAAATTAAAGTAGAAATTTTATCAGCTTCTTTTTCTTAGTTCAGTTTCAAACAAAGTTTAAAAATATTACAAAAACACCTCATTATGCCCCATATATATTCACAATTTGTTAACATTTTGCTACATCATTTAACATTATTTCTTTTAGAAAATAGGCCCAATACTATTATCTAACATAGAGTTTACATTTATATTTTCAGTTGTCAAAGAAATGTTCCAATATGTTTCCTAGTAATTCAGAATCACACATTATGTTCAGCTAACATGTGACTTCAGTCTACTTTAATTAAAATCTTCTCTGCCAATCTTTATCTTTTATGATCACCATAGTTTGAAATATTGGAGCCCACACATTTTATATGAAACCTTGCCATTTTTATTTGCCTGTTTCTTCATTATTATACACAGGCTATGAATTTTTGGAAAATTGTCATAGGAGAGATATGTCCTATCACCACCTATGTTAACTTTGATTGCTTGGTTAAAATGGTGCGTACCAGCTTTCTTCACTAAAAATTAGTATTTTCCCTCATTAATTAATATACAGTTTGTGGGAACATGCTTGGAAAGTGAGCAAATTGGTATATCTTTTCTCATGTAAAATTCGATATGAGTG
>PVLD010037671.1:0-10086 GCA_004027595.1 Dinomys branickii | reverse complement strand
CCCTGGCTGTCACCCCCAGCCTCCAGCGGGAGGATTCTCCTGGTGAATGTCCTACTGAGGGTGGGCTGGCCCTCCGCTGGGCACCACGACTGTCTCCTCCGAGCCCTGAGGTGCAGTCCTGACAATGCAGCAGCCCAGCTGGGGACACAGGTGAGAAGCCTTCGCCCCCACACTTCCCACGGCTGGGACAGGCAAAATGAAGATAACATCTACCTGTGATCATTCTACTTAGGCATAAACACTACTAAGCATTTTAGAATATGTCCTTTGAGTAATTTTATATTAGTAATTTTCTAAACATTTAACACCATATTGCAGTGCTGTTTGTTTTAATTTAACACATCATGAGCACATTCCCATTTCAGTAAGTACCTTTTTTTTTTTTTTTTTTCAGACAGAGTCTTGCTATGTAGTTCAGGGTGGCCTTGAACTCACTATGTAACCCAGGCTGGCATCAAACTTACAGTGATCCTCCTGCATCAGCCTCCTGAGTGCTGTGATTACAGGTGCACCACCGTGTCCAGACCCGTGTTAAATTTCTATCTGATTTCCATGATGCTATGGACACAGTACATTTAATCAGTGTCTACTGATTGTGGACATTTAGCTTAGTTCTGTTTTTTTCATGCCAGTACGAACATCCTCAAATTTTAATGACGTCATGCACATCCTGCTGTTCCTTAGGATACATTGCAAGAAGTGGAATTAATTAGGTTAAAGGCTTTTCACATTTTTAAAGGTCCAGTTGCTTTCTAGAGAAAATACAATTTTTGTTTCTACTATTAGTGTCTACAGTCCTTCTCTTCCAAACCTTTGCCAGCGTACTCTTAGATGTGTAATAACTTTTAACTTGACTGGTAAAAACGTTGTTTTAAAGCTGGCAAGGCTGAATTTTTCCATGTGCCCTTTTAACCATATGTATTTCTTCTGTGAGTTACCCTTTGTGAGCATAAAATAATACTTTGCCTATTTTGTCCCCCAGTGCAATTTTTAAGGCAGCACTTAGATCCAAGTTTTGCTTACCTTAGAGCCAAGATTGCTTGAGGAGAGTTTTAAGAGAGCAAAGCGTGAGGTATTAGGCCAAGGGGGCAGACAGCAGTGGAACCAGGCAGGTGAGGGCAGAGGGGTGTGAGGAGTTAGGGGACCCCAAAGCAGTCAGGAAGTCGGGAAGAGGAAAGCCTAGAGGCTGGAGAAATAAGGCCAAGAAGAATAGGTGCTGGAACTCATGGGTAGGTGGGGAGAAGGACTAGAATTTGTGGGCACCGGGGGTGCAGGCATATATGTGCCCTGCGCACTGTGGAGCCCAGACACACAACCTGCGCCCAAGTGGGCGGGTCTTACTTCAAAGCTGGCAATGGGCGGCTGGTGCAGCAGCCATCTTGTTCTCACAGAACCTACATTCATTTTTTTCTTTTTATCTTTTTGAGTCAGGGTCTCGCTATGCAGCCCAGGCTGGCCTCGAACTTGCAGTTATCCTACCTCAGCCTCCGGAATGCTGGGATTATGGGCGCCCACCACCACGCCTGGCCCCTGCAGGAACTTATGACAGGTAAGACTGAAAAGGAAATGTACTTGAGGCTATGGATAATAAAGAATAGGAAAGCAAATACAACCGCTGGAAGAAGGCAGTGCAGTGCAGTGCACTGGAGGAAGTGTGGGCTGGGAGTTTGAACACCTAACTTGTGTATTTAGCTCTGTGAACTTTGGCAAGTTTGTTCATGTCTGAGGCTACTCCTCCTGTGAAATGGGGACTATAAGAGTTTACCTCTAGAAATTAATGGGAACCAGTCTAGCAACTCCTCATATCGTTAAATGCGGAGTCACCGTTCACCCCAGTTATCATTTCAAGGGAAATGACCACATATGTCTACGCAAGAATTTAATGCGAATGCCCATAGCAGTATTATTCATAACAGCTCCCAAGGCTGTCAACTGATGAATGGGTAAATAACATGTGGTGCATCTGCACCATGGAAAGCTACTTGCCTGTAAAAAAAAGGGGGGAGGATATAGCTCAGCAGCACAAGCACCTGCCTGGCAAGTGCAAGGTCCTGAGTTCGAATCCTGTTTTAAAAAAAGAAAAAACAGAAGAAGTAACATTATGTGCTATAGTGTAGGTGAACCTTGAAAACACTAAGTGAAAACAGTCAGTCACATATTGTATGCCTCCATTTATGTAAAATGTCTGGAATAGGAGAATCTGTACAGACACAGAAAGTAGATCAGTGGTTAGCTAGGGTCGGGAGGAGCAGCGGGATAGCACGGTGGTAGCCACAGGGCATGGGATTTCTTTTTAGGGCAATGAAAATGTTCTCAAATTGATTATAGTGGTGGCGCACAACTCCAAATATACTTAAAAAATCACTGAATTATACACTTTTGGTGAATAAATTCCACGGTATGTGAATTATGTCTCAGTACAGCTGTTTGAAATGAATGAATAAATGAATATTGGTGCAAGGTGCTAGTAGAGGGTATTTGGCCCAGACACCCCCATTTGGCTATGAGGTGGACATTCGTCATGCTCTTTTATTTTTTTGTGGTACCGGAAATCGAACTCAGGACCTTGCACTTGCCAGGCAGGCGCTGTACCACTGAGCTTATCCCCGGCTGTCACACTTTCATGAGGGTTTGGGATTTGGCGAGCGGTCCACCCTACCTGGGAGGACTCATTTCCCATGGGAGAGGGTGGACACTGGCTTTCCGAGCCTCCCTTGTGGCTGGGGAGCCACCAGTGGAGCCAGGCTTGCAGGACACACCAGCTGGAACTGCTGCTGGTTACAGGAAGGGTGGGTGCCGTGTGAGCCACCTGAAGTGGGGCAATATCAGGCCCCACTTCTGAGGCCGCGTGGACGGAGTTCCCACCGTAGCCCTGGCTGGGGTGTTGATAATGTGAGTTGTAGCATCTGAAGCTGACCGTGGTGAAAATGCTGCTTCCTGGGGCCTCATCTACGGTGTGGTTTGGGCCCTTATTCTACCAGCCTGCCCACTAGGCCTGGCTCTGGGGCCTTCCCAGAGACTCTGTGAACTGCCTAACACTCCCCAGTCATCCTGTCTCCTACTTCAACGAGCCAGTTCGGGTTTCTGTTGTCCAGCTAAGAGCTGTGCCGACACATTTATACCCTTTCTGCCTTGAGCTGCCAGGGAAACAAAAAAAGGGGGTTGTGCCAGATATAGTGGCACACATCTATAATTTCTGCACCCTGGGAGGCTGAGACAGGAGGATTACAAGTTCAAACCCAGCCTGAGGATCTTAGTGAGACCCCGACTCAAAATTAAAAATAAAAAAAGGGCTGTGGGATGCAGCTCAGGGTCAAGGCCCTGGGTTCTATCCCCAATAATTAAAAAAAAAAAAAAAAAAAAAAAAAAGCACAGGGCAGGGTGGTGCCAGGGTTTTTTTTCCAGGGAAATCAAGCTGCAGGCCAAAACCGGTTTCTTTCCGCAGATTTCCTGACAGAAGCGAGGCCAACAGAGAGAAAAGAGAAGGAAGAGAGCAGGGCTGGCCTAACAGTTTGGACTTAAGGCAGAAGAGGAAGAAAAGCAAACACTTAGCACTTCGTGAGACCTTAGCCAGCAGCGTCACTAGCACAGCAGCTGTTGGTCCATTTCACGCACATGGAACCCTTCTGGGGCCCAGAGGGATCCACGCGCTCCTGGGAGGACAGTGGGGCTCCCGCACAGGAGCCCTCACTTGCAGGGGCATTGGAGGCTGTTATCCATGCAGCATGCTTGGCATCGATGCCAAAGACAGGTTGACTGCATCTTACCGTGTCCCGCATGGCTGCGGAGCCTGGAAGGTGATGAATGAGACAGAAACCTCTGTCATTTTGAACCTTGCAGTCCAGGGGAAAGGGGTGATAAGTGCATAAATATAAGACAAATTGTGTCAAAGGTAATTTCCGTGGAGAAAAATTAAGCAGGGGTAGAAGATGGGGGAGGTGTCCAAGTTCACTCCCAAGAAGGCCTCCCGGATAGGTGGCCATGGGCAGGTGAGGGGGGCCGTGGCAGGCATCGGTTATCACTAGAGATGCTTCCACCTCTTCTTCCCGACCTTCCTCCTTCTCCTCCTCCTCCCTGAAAACATCTGGCAGGCACAAGCCTTAATTGTGGGGTCGGTGAGCCAGGTATCTGGAGGGAAGAAGAGCTTACTAGGTGACCTGGGCCGCCAGGCTGGCTGGGTCAGCTCAGGAGGGCTTCCCAGAGGAAATGACTGTGGATGGTGGGAAGTTAACCAGCTGGCCACACCACTGCTCATGCCAAGCCTCCTCCACAGCCTTGGGAGCCTTACCAGGGCATAGTCCCTCCCTCATGGGGGGGGTCCCATTGCAGCCTCGGAGCCCTTTGCCCTCTAACAGCATCTACACAAGGCATTGAGGAATTTTCCTTGTCTTATAGCAAAATAAATACAGATCAACCCCCGCTCTGGGCTGCGTCTGGGACCCTGACTCCCTTGAGCCATTATGAGCCAGGCGGAACCTTTGCTTCCTTTTCAAGCTGACTCCTCTTTCAAACAAACCACCTGGTCTATGGTAACCCACTCCTATTCATCGCCACCTGCCTTCCCCACACGCTCATTATCACTGCAATTCCTGGGAGATCGGAAGGGAGAGGCTCGGCAGACGTTCCCTGGAACGCTGCTGAAAAAGAACAAAACTAACTCCTGGGTTATTTGCTGATTTGTGTTGCTGAGGGGGCTCTGAGCCTTAAAAACCCTGATTATAGGTTTTTTTTATTGTTACCAGGAGCAACGCCTTACCCACAACACTGTACCTGGGGACGTGCTCTGACCCGTAGCATAATGGAGTCCAAAGTATCGAGCAGCAATTTACAACCAAATTTAAGTGTGTCTTCTCTCTTATCCAAGAGGAACCTTCATCTGAGGGCATGTTCAGTTCAGAGCCTGTGCCTAGGAGCCAGAAGGAAATCCAAGGGAAGAATATACCCTTGAGTATGTCTTTCATGACATCCCAGAGACTCATTTAGTATCTGCTCAGCTAAAGTTCTGAATTTCTTTGCCTTGCATGTGGTTATTGCTGGGGGAATTTGCAACCTGAAAGCCATTTGAGAGGAACAGAAAATGAGAGGCAAATTGGTATGATGTATCTTCTTTGCTTTGCAAAATTCTTATGTGCAGTCTAACCCAGTCATGCAAAGCGGCAAGATCTGAAGACTGGATTTAATATCCCATGAGGATCAGGCAGCAGGTAAAGGGAATTATCAGTGAACATTAAACTCATGTCCCCTATATAGTTGGCATTTATGTGGACTATATATTTCCTAGGTACTGATACCCACAAAGCTCCGAACTCATATTGAACTAGCCAGTTGAAAAACTCTCCATCCATCCATCCACAATATTTATTTATTTATTTATTTATTTTGCGGTACTGGGGATCGAACTCAGGACCCTGCGCTTGCTAGGCAGGCGCTTATTCCACTGAGCTATACCCCCAGCCCTCACAATATTTATTGACTATCTGTTTTTGGTCTTTTTGAGACAGGGTCTCACTACACAGTTCAGGATGGCCTTGAGCTCACTTTGTAGCCCAGGCTGGTCTTGAACTTGTGACAATCTTCCTGCCTCTGCCTCCTGAGTGCTGAGATTACAGGCGCGCACCACCACGCCCAGCCTTGACAATCTGTTATGCATAAAATATGGGCCGATCTCTGGATCTTAATCTACGTCCTCAGTGGGCTTTACATTATGGTGGGAGAAGCCAATCAAGAACGAGGGCTGAGGGTGGCGCATGCCTATAATCTCGGCACTTGGGAAACCAAGGCAGGAGGATCATTGCGAGTTCGAGGCCAGCCTGGGCTACAAAGAAAGAGTGCTCTGAGCTCTAAGTAAAAGGGGAAAGGGTGGGGGATCTCAATAGGCAGAACTGGTCAGTGGACAATGGCTGTCAAAGGGATGTGACTGGCTTCCCACGCAGATTCACAACACACCGGTCAGCCATGTGTTGAGCACCAGTTGTGGTCTACACATTGTGCTACATACACACTTACATTTGCTTCCTAATGGAATTCACACGTCAATTCTATGAAGTATATATTAATATTAACTTCATTTTGCAATTGAAACCGAGTCTCAGAAAAATTAAGCAATTTGTCTAAGATCACACTGCTAGCAGTTGTAGAAGTGAGGTTTACAACTAAGGTCAAGTTCTTAAGATTAGTACCCTAATCCTAAGTACTGCAAACTAGTTGCTAAGAAGAGCAGTGGAGAGCAGTGTGTAGCTCAGATCCCACTGCTGGATGGCTGCTGTCGGTGTCTCGAATTGCCCAGAACAGTGCTTCATGCCAGGGCCCCAGACTGAGGATTGCTTCCAGCTCATTATTCTTGCTCTGAATAGAATGACTCTTTAAGTCTTGGGTGTTTGTTCAACCTTTTTTTGGTTCTCCCAGGTGGAGAGGCAGGTGAGCTATTTTGCAATAATTCCTCCACATCTTCAGACTCTGGCAGCATAAGGAAAATATTAGGAAGCACAGACCACACCTTCTCCACAGCAAGCTCAGAGCTCAGCGGGCTCAGGCTCGGGCTCAGCGAAAGATGAGCTCAGCTGCCTGCATCCTTCTCTTAAAGGCACAGGGGCAGGATAGCCTCAGCTGCACCAGCAGAGGAGCAGATCTAGACTCTCAGGCAGGTTTCGGCACAGTTGCTATTCTTGACCCCTTTCTGCAGGGAAAGGGCAGGTCACTGAGTCTGCAAGTATAGGTTTTGGAGAGAGGAGCAAACCCAGAGATGGTGCGTAGTGTGGTTGGATTTCCCTGCTGCCTAGGTCCTCCCTTTGCACACTTCCCCCAGGCTCAGAGCTGCATATTTGTGCCAGGAGGAAAAAAGTTTAACCCTGTTGTCATGGGGCAACACCCAGAAGACCAACTGTGGAAAGATAAGAAGTGAGGCCTGGAAAGATCTGGGCATGGGAGCAACTTGAAAGTTTTCCCTTAAACCTATCTCCACGGGGCCGCATCACATTTTAGTCAGCGCTCCATTCCCAACAGAGAAAGATGTTTATACCTACTATTTCCTCTCTGGTCTTACTCATTGTGTATTCGCAGTGCGCAGCAAAATGTGTGGCACATGATGGGCGCTTAGGATTATGGCTTGCCAAATCCATCTGTTGAGACAGGGTCTCACTATACAGTCCAGGCTGGCCTCAAATGCACAGTGATCCTCCTGCCTAGGCCTCCCAAGTGCAGAGATTACAGGTGTGCACAACCACACCTTGCTGTCAAATCCATCATGAAGGAGGCACTTAGGGGGAAGTGTTAAGGCAATTGGAAAATGGCCCTTTTGTCTGATGGGGCATAGTTAGAAAAGGCAGGAATCCCAGGATAAGACCTGGGATTCACCTAAAGCCCTCTGCCGGGACAGTCTCCTGGGAAGCTCTGGGTGGACAGAGAACTCCGGGCTGGAGACTGCAAGGACCTCGTGCCAGGGCAGGGAAATTCTATAGCTAGGTCTGGAGAGGCAGAGGTAGGACACCCTTCCCAATTCCCGGTGGAAGAAGAGCAGTCTGGAGACGCAGTAGTGTTTTCCCTTGAAAACTCTAATGGTCGGAACGGAGTCTCTAGTCCAGTAACGCGGCCACTTACAGTTTACATCTAAGGCACAAAGAACCTGGCCTTTGAGACTGGAATCAGAGGAGGCAGCTGGATGGAGAAAAAACTGGAGGCTTCCAGGCATCAGGCTGCAGAGAACAGGCTGGTCCCCTTGGCATTTTCATTCTGGTTGACTTCTCTTCAGCCTGCCCTCAGAGTGATTTCTGCACTAGGTTCTGCACCTTCCTCACAGGTACAAGCTGGGCCTCCACCGCAGAATGCTTCCACGTGATTTAAGGCTGACCGGCGGGAAGAGCAAGAAACCCGCAGACACCCTGCCCCGCCCGGCAGTGGGACAGCCCTGAAGTCTGGACTTGCCTGAGTGAGAAGGGCCTCAGCCCACCTGTGGATCTCCTGCTGAGGCAGGTGCCTTTCCCGGAGGGGGAGCTGGCTTGGGAGAAGGGGTGTGCTGGGGAAGGGGTTGGGCAGCAGCCTCAGGAGGCATTTCCTTGTGCGTTGCTCAGGAGGAATGCAGAGTCCCGGGCCTTTCCTGACACCATTTGTGTTCTCACTCTCTCCACCTGCACCCAGCCTGCTTCCCTCACTCCACGTGCACAGAACTTGAACCTGAACTTTCAAGGGCTGCAGGGGAAGAAGAAAGTACAGAAATTGGTCCAAACACAATTACTGCTTTTGGTTTTAGCAACACTGCCCTCAGGCAGGATTCCTACGGCTGCGCCAATTCTAGGTCTTGTCATTCCGTTTAGGATTTAGACACAAGTTCCGGACTTCCTGGCCTAGCTGTTTGACGCACAGGGAACTGGGAGGCCGCTCAGCCTCGTCTCCTTCATGGCAGGGGAGACAGTGGGTGCTGCCGAGGCCTATGTTTTCCCCTTCAGTAGCGCCTGAGATGGCCGTTAATCCTGCTGCACTTGAACAGAGCACTCTCCAGGGAAAATGAAGATGGCAACTGCCAGTGCCTACCTTAAGGGCATCAACTAACCAGATCCTTCTTCCTGTCAGCCAGGCCCAGCCCCAGGGAGAAGTTCCCAGGCGACAGTGACAAACTGCCTTCCCCTGGACAAAGAGACTAATTTGCACCTTTCGCCCCGCCACCCGCCACCCGTCACCCGTAGAGAGTCTTCTGAGACAATGTCCAGAAGCAGTGCTCTAGGTGCAGCCCCCAGCCTCGTGATGTGGCCTTGCAGGCTGGATCCGACGGCTTGGGTGTGGCTCTTCCGGACAGTGCTCCCGCAGACTCCAGAAAGCTGGATCCGAGGTGCCCGGATGTAGTGGAGGCATTGCAGATCCGGTAAATATCGCTGTCGTCATCACTACCGAACGTTTCCCTGCAGTTCATGAACTCGACCTTCCACATTCACTTATTCAGTGAGCTTTTATCAAACATCTCTTGTGTAAAGTGTTAGGACAGGAGACAGAGTCAAGGTTCCTGTCTTTTGAAATCTCCGGGGAGATAGACTCAGGTCACCCCTGGTGTTTGCTAACTTTAATCGATACAAGAGATTGCCTTTTTATTTATTTGGGTTTTGTTGTGTTTTGTTTTCTGGAAGCAAGGTCTCACTACATAGGTCAGGCTGGCCTTGAACGCACTGTGTAACCCAGGCTGGCCTCAAACTCCAGGCAATCCTCCTGCCTCTGCTTCTTGACTGCTGGAATTACAGGTGTCCCATCACCAGGTCTAGCAGAGATTATCTTTGTAAAGTGCTGGAAGATTAACGGGCATTTCAATAGTTTACCTCAGAAAGGTGAGGGTAAAGCAACAAGCACTGACCATATGGAACAATTCCCTAAATACCGACAGAGGAATACAAAAGCGCTACAGGGACACAGACTGGGTCTGTAGGTGCCAAAGACATGTGTAGAAAGCGGTGATTTTCAGCAGAATTTTGAAGGAATAGTAATTCCTCTGAAAATAAAGAGGAAGACTACTTGCACGAAGTAGTCTTACTCTTGAGAATGAGAACCATGAGCTCGCTGAACTTTATTTCAATTAAAAAACCAGACTTTCGAAGGACCCGCGGGGTTGTTCAGTTCAGAGGATATACGAGAGGGGACCAGGGAGAAGAAACAGGGCACCAGGCCTCCCCACCCGTTGGCCAGTCAGCCGTTCTGTCTCATCAGCTCCACTGCTAACGCGGTGACCCAGTGGCAGAGCTCCGATTTTGGGTCTTCCCTCAGCTCTCTGTCTGCCTGCGCTGCCCTAGTCCTCATGATTTGTGCCTCCCCTCTCACCAGGTCTCCCTGTCTCTGGCTTCGTCCCCTTCCAGGCCATTAGTCATCCCAGCATTAGGACTATTTTCCAAAATTACAGGTTTTGCTTTGTCATTTTTTTTTTTTAAATTTTATTTTAAAGACAAAAGAATGGAGACATATGAACCAGAAAAGCCATAAACAATACAGAAAATACAAAGTTATACAGAATATAGTAGGGAATTAGAACTGGATGTTGTATTACATAGTTATCTTCACATTAGTTAACACAAAAACATTAAAGGAAATACCAAATTATAGATAAGATAGTAG